>PVLD010001845.1:0-185879 GCA_004027595.1 Dinomys branickii
TGTATCACTGGTGTAAGAACCCGAGCGTGGGAATATAAACTAAGAGTCATGAAGGAAATCTGTTCTAAAACAAAGAACAGATGGGACGAGGGAAAGGAGAAAAGAAAGAGACAAAAACGTATGTATGTATATATGAATATACATATAAGCAGGAGGGCTAACATGGTTCTACTATTGTATTATATCACTTAATGCTAAGCAATAATCGATGACGGGTTATTCTATCAATCTTGTATGTCTGTATGTGTTATCCTGAACACACACTTCGAAGATAACAATATGCAAAGCAGCAACTATTGGTGGGGTTTTTTTGTTGTTGTTGTTGTTGTTTGCCTGTTTTGTTTTTTGTCTTTGGATTTTTGGTTTTTGTATTTTTTCTGTTGTTGAGAAGATTAATTGTCTGACTAAATTTGCATGTGTGTATATGGGTTCATATATTTACACTTCAAAGATATCAATGGATAAAGCAATAACCACTGTTGAGACCATGTCACCTTGTATGTAGATTAGTTGTGACTGTACTATTTTTTATGCTAATTGGTGTCTGTTTGTTCGTATGTTTTTGTACTTTTATTTTTTTTAAATAAAAAAAAAAAGAAAAGAAAATGTCAGTTGGAACTCATGGTGAATTTTATCCTGCAAAAACTGTAAATTTCCTACATCTTTCTACAACAATTAAAAAGAGAGAGGGAACACTGGCCAACTTCACAGTAATGAGAATTCCTGAGGCCCAGAATGGGATTTGTAACTATCATTTCCTGCTACAAAGAACCAGGACCATCTGAGGAAGTGGTAGATTGTAGGAAGTGAATAAAATGGGCCCAGAACATTCTCATCCTTTTAACCAAAAGCATTATGATTTCAAAAAGACTCAGGAGCCAATTTAACGAAGTTTCCACTGGCTGAAAATAGGACAATTGGAGAATCAATGAAAATGGCAAGTACAATGGATTGGAACACACCAGGGGTGTTTAGATGTATGAGTTTACAATATTGCTAGAATAGGAAGTTTTCCATCAATAGATATTGGTGAATGATGTTGAAAACTATTAAAGAAAAGCAAAGAACCAGCCCTTGACCAGACTTTTCTCTACAGACTGCAGCAATAGGTAAATAGACACTGCACAGAACTATTGATTTGTGATATTTCTAATAAGAAAGGAAAGAATTGCAGGATTAGAATCTCACCGTTTTGCCATTCTGAAGGAAACACTGAACATCGACACTGGTGGCCTGTAACCACCCAAAGGAGAACAACTGGACGTCTTGTACTTCCTGATGAAAGAACACAACACCCTTCATTAAGTTGTTCTTCACAAAAGTCAAGGTTTTGGATCCACATGTATCCATTTCTAGGAACAGCAGACGATGGAAGAGCATACTGAATGACACTTGGAAGAGTGCTTTACCAGGCGAGCAGCTTTACAAAACAGATGACTTGTCTTCAAAATATGCAAAGTAAAAGAAAGAAAATGAAGAGGCAACATGGGTGAATAAAGACCTTAGAGATAGTCAAGTAAATGCAACATGTATGGTTATTCTCTGGTATCTGAGGAGAACTGGTTCCAGGGTGCCACAGAATCCCAACATCCAGTTTCCGCCCCTTGTGTAAGGCGGTCCAGTATTTGCAAGAACCTGCCATGCATTCTTCCATGTCCTTCAAGCCTTCCCTAGACAACTTACAATGCCTGATACAAAATAAACGCTGGGTAGATAGTGGTGTTGTTTACAGAATGAAGACAAGACAGAAGAAAATGTTCAGGACAGGTGCTATTTACAAAAACTTTCAGCCCACACTTGACTACAGATGTGGAACCCATGGATACAAAAGGCCAACTGTACACCTTATCATCGGTAACTTTTACTATTTCTTATCTTCATCTGTAAGTCGCACTGATTAAAAAAAATACAAAATAAACCACACCATTTATCTCCCCAAAGACTCGTGCATTTTGTGTCTTGACCACCACTATACCCTTCCACAACGACCAGACCATTATAAGAACTCAAGAACTATCTCTAGTGGAAGTGGAGGTGAACCTCCAGCCCTGCTTTTCGGTCACTTTTAGTGGATATTCCTCAAACTGCTGGCTGGCTGTAATAGTAACCATCTGAGCTGCTATCAAGCTATTTTCTCCTTAATTTAAGACCTGCTTTACATGTCATATTTATGTAAGAACAAATGAAAAATGAAAGCATAGCAAATTATATGTTGGTTTATTGCCTTATATGTCAGTGGAATCCTGTTCAATAACCTCAGGGTCTTGCACTTGCATTTTGCAGGCACGGACAGTAGGATTTCCTTTCCACTGGTAGCCCAGAAACGTGTGTATGTTTGTGTGCATGTATATGTATGTTTGACAATTGCCCCATGTTTAACAGAGACATATTATCACTGTGCTGCAAATTTAGTCACAAAAGACACGTTGTAACACAAGGTATGTAAGTCCTCTTATGAAGACAGAATATTGACCGTATATATCATGGTGAAGTCCTTCACACATCCGACTGTCACTTGTAGATTCCTGGGCAATGAAAGGTTTGGAGTCACTGTTCATATCCATGGCTATGGCGAACAAATCTCATAGCTATGTGCCCAACATTTGCCAGTAGCTGAGAAGAAGTCCCCACCTTATCCTAAAAGGGACCTATAATCTAACTCATAAAATTAAAGAAGAATAACCTGAACAAAACTTCAAAAGAACAAAGAGATGGAATGATGACAAATGAATCTTTACAGCTAGAATGTGGAGACCAATCTGTCCTGCATACACTCGTATGTTTCTTTGACTGATCAAAGTATCTTCAAACCAGGGTTTTTCCTCTCTTTTTTTCCATTTAACATGATTTTTGAAAAAGCAGTGGTCATTGGGCATCTGTTAAAAATGACAACTGGTGTCCGCTCCCTAGGAGTGGTGGCTGCGGGCTGTTGGTTGCAGATGTGTGTACTGCCACCGCCGCGCTGCTGCCCGCCCACACACTGGCAGAGCACAGCCCTGTTTCCCCCTAGAAACTTCTTCCACACAATAATCCACAAGGTGATTGGAATGGAATGAGATACCTTTGCCAACTTTGATTTACATTAATTAGAGCTTTTTAGTGTTAGATATATAAACTGAACTTTCACGTAATGTGAAAGCTGACACTACGGTGAGAAGGGAATGCTAAACCGCGGTATCTTTATCTCCAGCCTAGCTCCCTCTAAGCTGTTCATTGACTACAGTTGTGGGGGTAGCTGTCATTTTTCTACAGCTACTAAAATGTACCTAGATGGTACGAAAACTTTCTCATCAACAGCTCTGAAGTGCACATGCCAGTGTTTCCTTGACCCTGTAAAGGCTGCTGATTTCTCCCATGGAGTAGCCTCTCCTACCCTCTCTTCCCAAGTCTCACATGCTGTGGCTCTGCGGTTCCATCCAGCACCCCAAGGATGGCAATGGAGTGGCCGTGCCTTTTCGCTGGCTCTCCATCCTGGGGCATGGGTCTGCTCATCCGGATTTCACATGTTTAGAGAGGATTCTTCTTACCATATCGTCTGTGATGGCCAGCAACTCCATGGTCACTTCCTGTCCCTCTTTCTAGAAGTGCAAAGCCTTGGTTTTAACCCTGCTAAAGCACTGATATAGACGTTCTGTAACCGTAACAGGGAGCAAATGCTTGGATCAAATCTACTGCAACTAGAAACAGCCAAAGATGGGAAGTTGCACTGCTGCCACTGACCTTGAAGAAAGGGCTTTGCATGCATGCTGTCACAGGTTATGGCAGGTATAAAGCACAGAGCTCCAAATTTGAGTTCTCTAAGGAACTGGGAAACTCCTGCATTTTAATTAGTCAATAGACCTGTCATCTATGTGACAAGTGTTTTACCTAATTTTTATTAAGTTGGTGAGCAAGTTTGTAAAGCAAACATTATTATTCTCATGTATCATTGCTGAAAGATGAACATCATAGACTTTTGGAGGAATACGGTGAACTCTGAATGGCGAAGTCCATATCCTTCCCACCCTACCAAGCTGCCAGGTTTGGTCTATATAGCTTCTCCACATGTTCAGCAGCTAGAGCAGCCCCCCCCCCCCTTGTGTCAAGGGCCAAATCACATCTGGCAGCAAAAATGCTAACAAGAGAGAGCAGGTCCTACAAATGTCGCCTACTCCACCTGACTTTATTCAAACCAGCTGCGGCCCAGGTGGCGCAGCACCGTCACAGCATGCTCTTGCATGGCCCCCGAGAAGCCTGTGCTCTGTCCTCACCTCCTGCTGTCTCACTTTGTTCTATGTTGGATTGTTTCGTTTTGTGTTTCACATCTGCTGTAGACCTATTTACTTTCCTGCCAGCTGCTGGCTTCAGGAAGAAGAATAAAAAGGAAGAGAAGGACGAAGGTAAGATTTAACTAGGTTTTGAGTTAAGAAATCAAGGAAAAGTATGAATTACTTCGTCATTAAACACCATGCTAGCAGTGCTGGGGCATAGTTCAGACGTAGAGCTCATGTTCTGTGTATGAAAGGCCCTGGGTTCAATCCCAGCCCTTGGGAGGAAAGTGAGATAAATGTGATGCTAGCTGCAGGACTTTTGTAGATGAGTTTAATCAACTTGTGTAAATTCCTTTCTAGTCTTATCTTTCTGAGAGGTTTTCTCAAGAATATAAGCTAAATTTAGTCAACTTTCTTTTTATCAAAATAATCATATACTTTTTCTCCCTTTTTCTGTAAGTTAAATTATATGGATTCATTTTTAAATACAAAAAATAGATCATGTTCACCTGATAAATGCCCTTTGGTCAGACTTTATCCTCTTACCATATAGTTAGGTAGGATGTGCTGTCATTCTGATAATCAAAAAAGGGGAAATTCGTGTGCAATTTTCCATTTCTTGTAATGCCTTTGTGAAGTTAGGGGACTGATGTTATTTGAACTTCCTAAAAGAAGGGGTGAACGCTTCTTGCTCCTCTTTCTTTTTACTGAAAGATTTTATCCTAAATACTTGTTAGAATTCAACTATAAAGTCATTGAGCCATCAGTTTTCTTTGTGGGAAAAATTATTATGAACTTGATTCCTCAGTAAATCTATGATGATACTACTTTTCATATTTCATATAAAGTTTATATTTTACATTCATACATTTTTCTGCTACCAGCTTGAACAAGCTGTATTTTTCAAGAAATTTACCCCTTTCTTTTAAGGTGCTACATTTATTGACAGAAAATTGTTCATAACAGCAGACAGTAACTCCCAGGCCTGTAAGGATCGCTCTTCGCTGGTCACTGATCATATCTCTTTGTTTTAATTTCATTCCATTTAAACTGTGGATAGCACTGTATATTTTGTCATGTACACTATGTTGTTTTGAAGTAAAAATTCATGGTGCAATAATTAAAATATAAAAATATTTTAGCTTTCATTTTCTTACTCATTTCTCTAAAAGGTCTTATGCGAGGTTTATTAATTTATAAATCTACTCAATGAAATAAATATGGCTTGAATGTTATCTGCTATATATCTGATGGTTTATTTTACCTTTGCTCTCCTCTGTATTTCTTCCCTTTATTTTACATTTAGTTGACTCTTCCGTTTCTAATTGCTTAAGGAATAAGCTGACTCATTTTCATTATATTTAGCTTGAAATATTTCTCTAATTTCCCTTGTGATTTCTTCTTTGATCTATGTGTTTTGGGAAGTATGTGATTTAATACCTAACATCTGGAATTTTCCTAGATATTATGATTATTGATTTCTATTTTAGTTTCAGCATGTTAGCAGAACATACTTTCTAATATAGCCATATCTCAAAATTTAAGATTTACTTTCTGGTCAGCAGTTTCCCTTAGGAAACATATGTGAATGTGAAAGGAATATGCAGTAAGGTGTTGAGTACAGTGTTATCTAGAGAGAGAGAGAGGATGATTAATATTTACCTCAGTTCAGTTTGTGCTGCAAAGCAGTACCTTAGAAGGAATAATTTACAAAAGCAGGATCATTCCTCATAGTCCTAGAGTCTAGGCGCCTGGGATCAGGCAGCAGCATTTGCTGTTTGGTGGCCCGCACGTTGCAGAGGAAGGAGCTTGTGTTCTCATGCAGCAGAGGCGGAAGGGCAAGTTCACCAAATGCTGCATGAAAGCTCTTTTGTTAGACCTTTAATCTCATTAATGAGAAAGCCCCCTCAGGGCCTAACCACCTTTTACAGGCCTCACCCCCACTTTACCTTGGCAGCCCAAAATTTGGAGGAGACACACGCGGACCACGCAAGAGTATTGTTTGAATTTTCTGTGTCTTAACCAATTTTGATCTCGTCTTCATATTAATTCCTGAAGGAGCCTGTCAAGATCTCCAGGTATGTTTGTGGGTTTGTTTATTTTTCCCTTCACTCTGGTTTTTATTTAATGTGTGTTCAAGCTCCATTATTAGGCGAATGCATTTTTATGTCTTTATTATGTCTTTATGATGAATCAATTACCTTTCTAATTTTGAATAATCTACTGTATCTCTAGTAATAATTTTTGCTTTAAAGTGTACTTTGTCTGATGCTTTATCTAATATTTGCCATATGAACTTTCTAGTGATTGCAGTTTGAATGATATTTTCTCATGGCTTTTATTGCAATTGATTGATACCTTTATACTTAAGGTGCATGTCTTTTATGGAGCTTAGAGCATGGTCTTACTTTTTAGTTTTTTTTATTCTATAAAAAAGGTGAAACAAAATTTCATAACAAAACAATAGGAGAATAGCAGTAATTAGTACATTACATGTTATCTTTAAAGTTGCTCAGGGTATAAGATACAGACATAAAAGTTTCTCTAATTAATATTAGCACAAACCTTTTTTAATGAACTAAGAGACACTGATAGTATAACTGACCTGCACTTTTTCTTGCTTTTTAGTTTAGATCTTTATTTTTGCTTTGAGTGTTTGATCCATTTACATTTAATACAATAATGCTATGTTAGCTAAAGATAATATTTTTATCCTAGAATGAGTTGTTGTCTTTAAAAGTTAAAAGAACAAAGGCAGTCATTTTATCTTTATTCATATATTTATCACGTCTGGTGCTAAAACAGATTCTATAGATTGGACTCTTAATTCCTTTAGCTATTTTCTATCAGTTGAAAGAGTCTCCCTCTCTTTAGTATTTTTTTATATGACAAGACTTCTGGTCCCAAATCTCACCTTTCCCAAAACACTTTATTCTACCTTTATTTTTTAAAAAGATTTCTTTTGCAATAAGCCAAACACACAGCTTTCCCTGGTGGGAACACCCTCCATGATTATAAGATAAGAAATTAGTGTTGAGCACAATATCAGTAAGTAAACTGTGGTTCTTCCGGCTTCATCAGTTTTTCAACAATATTCTCCCAGAGCCCGATGCAGGATCTCACATCGAGAGGGTGTCCCCATAAACCCTTCCTTTTGCTTTTGAAGGGCTTTAAACAGAAATTTTGCATAATTTTTCTCTAAAATTGGATTAGTCTGATGTTTTCTTGTGGTTAATGAGTCTGTACATTTGGGTGGAGGATCCCACAGGACAGAAATAGACTTTTTAGTTCATGTTATTAAGAAACACACAACACTGACATTTTCCATTACTAAAGAATATTAACTTTGCTGGTTAAGATGGCATCTAACAGATGTCTCCATTATGAGATTTTTTTTTAAATGTAATTAACAAAGGTTTGGAGATATATACTTTGAGACTATGCAAATGCTCTGTTTGCTTAGAACTTTTTTCAAGCATTGATTTTAATATTCATAGGTTGATCCTGCCTGCAACAATTATTGTGGTGTTTTGAGATGATTTCCTCTCTCTTTCCATTTATTACTTAAAATTCTTCCCCTGGGGAAGAATTGTCTTCTCTTTCCTGTATTTATTTATTCAATGGTTTATTTATATTGGTATAAGCTCTTTAATATGTATTTTGATCTTTAGGCTACAAACCAATCTTTTTCAGCACCTGGGATTGAACTAGCGCTTCTCTACCACTGAGCCCCATCTGCAGTTGATTTCTAATTTTTATTTTAACACAGGCTATCACCAAGCTGGCCGGGCAGGATCACGGCCTCTGTCTACCCCTTTTTATTTATTGATGTCTTGGATAATCTTCAGTGTACAATGTGAACCTGAATTTGGCAGCGGGTCTTCCCAAGTGTTCCTGCTCCTCCTTAAACATAATGTGTCTTAACACACATGCCTGCCCTTTCTCCTGGCACAGAGCATCGCTTTTCCTGTTGCCTGTCCTTAAAATTTAAGTGGGTGTCCAGCCATGCTTGTAAACTGTGGTTTTCATGCTCTTCCCATGTAAATTAAGGTTTTTGTTTTTTAGGGACCTCCACTGAGTCTGTGCTTTTCCTGTCCTGTAATGAAATTCCATCAGGTCTTACTCAGATGGCTACAGTTTCCCACCCTCAGCCACTGCCACTCCTGAGCTGTTTTAAGATTCCCCTGCTCCCTGCTCCTGTTGCTTTGAGAGCAAATAACCTCCCCCAGGTCTGCAGTCCATGGAGACTTGCAAAATTATCCTGAGTCATCACTTGACTCAGCAATTTATCAAAAATGCTTCTCTGAACATTGTTAACAGATCCTATGGTGGCCAGACGTATTTGTCCCAAGTAAGCAAAAACTCAGATGCTGCTTCACGACCTCATCTATCTAACAGGTTAAAAAAATATGATTTATTTTAAGTGTTTTTCTTGTTACATTGGTGGAAGCAGTGCTCTTTCTGTATCTCCTCATTGAAACCAGAAATCTCTAATAAATACCAGCTCTGCAATTGAAAGAGTGCTGGATGTGACACACTGAGCATAACAATTCTTTATATTGTACATTCCTAGAAGACAAAAGATTCATTTTATAAAAGACATCTTCATTTCTTCTATTCATGTTACAGTGAACATTAAAATTTTTTAAAATATCGACTTAACTACAGAAAATATAGTCCATTTAATGTAATCGGAAATATCGCTGGTCACTGATTGAAGTAGCATTTAGTTATGCTTTCCAAATATATTTTACCATTACTTAGAAAGTCTAAATATACCACTCTCATGCGATTTAATAAGCGCAAACATTTAAGTAGAATTCTTCTCCCTTGTCTCTAGTATATGTAGAGTTAACAGTAAAGCATGTTACTATGACTGCTCAAGAATTATGTTTTTAATTAAGAGGAAGCAAACTACAAAGGATTATTAAGTCCAGTCCATACATTTATCAAATTTAATCAAAACTTTCCAAGTGTACTGGGTCTTATTACAATTAGACTGAAATTCTCTTGAGAAAATATTTTTCTTGCAAGGTTGCAAATATCATTTCTGGTTTATGCTTCATTTACTCGGCAGGCTAATCCAGAAATAGCAGATGATTTAATAATTGTTATTTTATAAAGTTTTATAAATCCATTTCCCAGTCCCATTCTTCCAGGTTCACTCTGAGTGGTTATAGGCAGTTATGAGGAATGGAACACACACACAGACACACACATGCACATGCACACACGTACACACACACACACACACACAGACATGCACATGCACACGCACACATACATACATCCCACACAGAGCTATGGCACATGTTCTCTTGTTTATAGCTAGTTAATTAAAGATAGGACTCTTGATCTCACAGCCCATGGTGAATCCCCAGACCTGCAGGCAGGGTGGATGTTAGGCAGGGGCTTGCCTGTCTCTCTGGGAAATGATTCTAGATTTCCCCACACGACCACTCCCTGCTGCACAGGTTAATCAAACGTTGACACTCTGGCAGGCACGGAGACTGCACATGAGAGAGACTCCGCCTCTTGAAAGCTCAGTCTTTATTTCAATGAGACAATTACTTCTGCCTGTGCCTATACTTTATGACACAGCCTAGTGTCACTTATAATTTGTACTCTTAGCAGTTATTAGCCTGCCTCTGTCTTTCAACCCTTTTTACACTCAGCAGCCAGGATGACTTACTTACTTAGTAAAGTCTGGCTGCAAGATCCTAGGAGAGGAGTCTTTCCACTCTTTCTTCTGGATCTTCCTAGCTTTGTGCTCTTGAGCAAATTACTCCATGTTTCTGTGACTCAGTTCTTTCTATAAAATGGAACCATGGGATTAAATGCAAATCACTTAGGGCTGGACATATGGCAAGCTATAAATAGCAGCTGCTTCTCCTGCTGTTGTAGGACGACCACCATTACTACTGAGGTCAGTCTGCTTAAAGCCTCTCTATGGGTATTTGAAACTAAATGCAAAGTCCTAGCACTGCACTTCACCCCTACGTGGCGTCTGGGCCAACCTCTAACTGTCTTGACATTTCCAGAACCAGCCTCATGGTGACCAGACAGAGGCCCCAGCACCAAAGCCATCATCATTATACACTGCTCCTGGAGGCCTGGCTCCAGCTCTGCGCACTCTGGGGGTGATTACCTGGGCCCTTTCTTGCCCTTCCCTCTGCCCTCCCTCTCCCTCCCCCTTGGCTCTCCCTTCCTTCTCCTCCCTTCCCCTCTTCCCCTTCCTTCCTCTCCGCTTCTCCTCCCTCCTGTTGCTCTCTCGAAGCACCTGGAGTCTTACTCCATCTACTTTCCAAAGCGCAGGTGAAGCCCTCCGTGCTTCTCACGTGGCCTTTGCTCTTGGCTTGGGCTGTCTTCTGCTCCCACCACTCCCGCCTGTGCCCTTTAACTGGCGGATGCTGTGTCGTCCTTCGGGTCTTAGCTTGAAGCTCTGCCCTGCTCCCTACTTAAAAGACTCTGACCTCTTTCTATCCAGTGCAGTACCCAGCTGGTTCATTCCTCCTGCCTCTCCCAGTCAGTAATGACTATGTACGTGGATCCTCAGTCAGGAATCAGTCACCAGGCCTTGCCCTCATCCTGGAGTGCCCACGAGTAACTCTGCCTGCAGCGCCACAGGAAGTTGCCAGATGCGCCCCTGTTGAGTGAATGCTTTCACACCTCTGTGAGACTCTCGGGGCCCAGAATGTATTCCTAGAACCTGCGCCTCCTCCCTGTTCTCCTCCTGGTAAGCAAGGAACAAAGTCTACTTCTTCTTCTAATGTGAAGAAATTACTTCCCTGGGTAAATGAAGCATATTCTGTGGCTCACCAAATACTAGAATAGAACTTACCAAATTACACAGCATCAATAAAATAATCCTTTTAGGGAAACAAGAGAGGTAATTTTTCCCTTTTGTTCTTTTAAAAAGGGAACTAATATCAGTAAACCAACTACACTTCCCATTTTTTTAATTTTAAAGAGAAAAAAACAAAAAAAACATTGGTACAGAATTTCAAATCAAAATGATAGGAAATTAACAATGGTTAATGTATCGCATATTGTCATCTTCAAAGTAGTTGCTCAGATTACAAGACACAGGCATCCAAGACTGACCATACAATATAAGTACAAACCATTCCCTTCAGTGAACTAAAAGAAATCAGTAGTATGACTATTTTAGCTGTCTTGTGTGTGTGTGTGTGTGTGTGTGTGTGTGTGTATCTTTTCCCTTCCTTCTTTTCTCCTTTCCACCATCCCAATTGGTCTTTCCTTTTGAGAAATTTCTTTCCCTTTCACAATATCTATTGTACCTTGTGGACTTTATGTACTCTTTCAGCTTCTTACATGAGGGAGACCACTGGATGTTTACATATGTGAGTCTCATTTATTTCACTTACGAGTATGGTCTCTATTTGCATCTGTTTCTCTATGGAAGCCTCCAGTTTATCTTTCTTTATAGCTGAGTAGTACTATATTGCATAAAGATACAACATATTTTTTACCCATTCCTTGGTTGATGGGCATTTGGGTTGTTTCCAAAATTTAGCTGCTACAAAATGAGCTGCTATAAACATGGATGCTCATATATTGCTGTGGTATGATGTTTTCAATTCTTCTGGAAAAATACCCAGAAGGAGAATAGCTGGGTCAAATGGGACCTCAATCCTAGCTTTGTGAGGAATCTCCACAGTAATTTCCACAGTGGTTGTGGAAATCACACTCCCACCCACACCTCCACCAATAGGAACAAGGGCTACTTTTTGCCCACAACCCCTCTAGCATTTGTTAGTGGTTGATTTTTTGATGATAACCATTTTTTCTCGGGTGAGATGAAATCTTGGTGTTGTTTTAATTTGAGTTTCTCAAATGACCAGTGATGTTGAATATTTTTTCATATATCTCTTTGCCATTTGTATTTCTTCATCTGAGAAGTGTGTGTTCATCTCAGATGCCCATTTTTGGACTGGGTCTTTGAATTTTAGGAGCCTGATTTTTTTAATTCTTTAAATGTTCTAGATAGAAGTTCTTTGTCTGAGGGACAGTTGACTAGAATTTTTTCCCAATTCATGACTTTTCTTTTCACTAGTTTGGTGATTTATTTTGATGTGCAAAAACTTTTCTGCTATTAATTCTTTGAAGTATTTCCTTTGCAGTTTGATTTTTGCTCATGAACTCTCTGTCTGCCCCTATGTCTTCAAGATTTCTGCCTACTCTCTCTTCAGTAGACTTAGTGTTTCTGTTTTGATATTTATACCTTGATCCATTTTGACTTTAGTTTAGTGCATGGTGATAGACATGGGCCTAGTTTTAGTCTTCAGCATATGGAAAGCCAGTTTTTCCTGCACCATTTGTTAAAGAGGCATCTTTCTTCTGTTGAAAATGTTTGACCCCTTTGCCAAAGATAAGGTGGCTGAGTGTGTTTGTAGTTGTGTCTGCATCTTCTAACCTGTTCTATGGATCCTCTTGTCTGGTTTTTTGCCAATATTGTGCTGGTTTTATCACAGTAGCTTTGTAATATAATGTCAAGTGAGGGATTGTGATGCCCCTGCCTTGCCTTTGTTGTCCAGGATTGCTTTTGCTATTCTGGGTCTCTTCTGGTTCCAGATGAATTTTAGGAATATTTTCTCTAGGTTTGTGAGATATGCTAACAGAATTTTGATGAGGATTGCATTAAATCTGTATAATAGCTTTGGATAAATCTGTATAACGGTCATGGTCATTTTTGAAATGTTAGTTCTTCCTCTCCATGAGCAAGGGACATCTTTCCATTTTCTGAAATCCTCTTCAATCTCTTTATTCAGAGTACTGTAATTTTCAATATATGAATCTTTTACCTCCTTCACTAGATTGATTCCTAAGTATTTCATCTTTTTGGATCCTATTGTGAAGGGTGTGGTCTCCCTAATTTCTCTCTCATTGATTTTGTTGTTTGTGTACAGGAATGCTATTGATTTTGGGGTGTTAACTTTGCACCTAGCTATGCTACTGAATTTGGCTAATAAATCTTAAAATCTTTTGGTGGAGTTTTGGGGATCTTGTATGTAGACTATTATGTCATCTCTGAATAATGGTAATTTTACTTCTTCCTTTCCCATCCTTATTCGTTTTATTTCCCTCTCTTGTCTAATTGCTCCGGTTAATGCTTCCAGAGCAATACTGAAAAGGAGTGGTGATAGTGGACATCCTTGTCATGTTCCTGATTTCACAGTGAAAGCTTTCAGTATCTGTCCATTTAGTATGATGTTGGCTGTGCGTTTGTCATAGACAGCTTTGATCAGATTAAGGTAGAGATCATCTATTCCAATTTTTATAGGGTTTTTATAATGAATGAGGTATTGCACTTTATCAAAAGCTTTTTCTGCATCTATTGAGATAATTATGTAATTCTTATTTTTGGCTCTGTTGATATATTTATTGATTTGTGTATTTTGAACTGGCCCAGCATTCTTGTGGTGAATCCCACTCAGTCATGGTGTATAACTTCATCATGGTTTGTTGCATTCTGTTTGCTAATATTTTACTGAGAATTTTGGATCTATGTTCATTAGGGAGATTGACCTGTAGTTCTTTCTTTTCATGGAACCTTTCTCCTGGTTGGTATCAGGGTAACACTTGCCTCTAGGAATGAGTTAGGGCAAATTGCTTCCCTTTCAATTTCGTTAAAGAGTTTGAGCAGTATTGGCATTAAATCTTCTCTAAATTTCTTGTAGAATTCAGCTGTGAGTTCATCAGGACCTGAGCTTTCCCTTGTTGGTAAGTTTTTAATTACATTTTCAATTTTGTTAACTGATGTTGAGTTATCTAGAATTTTTATATCTTCTTGATTCAGCTTTGGTAATTCAGGAATTTAGGTAATTTAGGAATCTGTCCATTTCTTCTGTGCCTTTCATCCTATGAAGATAAAGATTTTTGAAGTAGGCATTCATGATTTTCTAAATTTCCATAGGATCTATACTGATTTTACCCTTTTCATTCCTTATTGCATGAATTTGAGAGTATTTTTTCCTTTTTTTGATGACTTTGGCTAGGGTTTTATCAATTTTATTTATTCTTTCAAAGAAGCAACTCTTCAATTCATTAATTCTTTGTACTTTTTATTTAGTCTCAATTGTGTTTATTTCTGCTCATCTTTGTAATTTCCTGCCTTCTTTGGGCTTTGGGCCTGACTTGCTCTTATTTTTCTAGAAGCTTGAGGTGTAGCATTAAATTGTTTGTTTATGCTGATTTTCTTCTCCTGATGTAAGAATTCACTCCTATAAATTTCCATCTTAGGACTGCTTTCATTGTGTCCCACAGGCTCTTGTAAGCTGTATTTGCATTTTTGTTTGAGTGTAAATATTGTTTAATGTCTTCTTTCATTTCATCTGTGACTCATTGTTTGTTCAAGAAGGAGTTATTTAATTTCCATGTGTTTTAGGAGTTTTTGCAGCTTCTTTTGTCAATAATTTCCAATTTCATTGCACTATAATCAGATAATATGTATGGGATAATTTCAATTCCTTTGCATTTACCTAAGCATGTTCTATGGCTAGTGTATGGTCTATTTTAGAGAACATCTGGTGTGTGGCTCTGAAGAATGTGCATTCCGATATTGTTTGGTGGAATACTCTGTAAAGATCTACTAAGTACATTTGTTCATAAGTTCGGTTCAGTTCTGCTATTTCTTTGCTGATTTTCTAACTGATATATCTCTTCATGACAATGGCATGTTAAGGCCCTCCATTGCAATTGTGTTACTGCTTATTTGATTTTTCATGTCTTTTAATATTTGTCTTATATATTGGTGTGCTCCCATATTTGGTGCATATATATTTATGATTGTTATCTCTTCCTCTTGAAGTTTCCCCCTAACAAATATGTAGTGACTTTTTTAAAAATCTCTTTTGATAATACTTGGTTTGAAATTTACATTGTCTGCAAACAGAAAAGCTACCTCTGCTTTTCTCTGGGTTCCTGTCACATAGAGTATTGTTTTCCATCCTTTGATTTTCAGTCTATGAATTTCTTTTTGAGTTAAATGTGTTTCTTGTATACAACATATTGTTGGCTTTTGTTTCTTGACCCATTCTGCCAGTCTGTTTCTTTTGATTGGTGAATTGAGACCATTTTCACTGATGGTTATATTGACTTATCTTGGTCATGTTATTTTCCTGCTATTAGTTGCCTACTTTTTACCTCTTTTTAACTGCTGCTCTGCTTGGTGTTTCCTTTCTGTTGTTCTTGCAATTATGGTTATTTTTATCTCTTTATAAAATATCTTTCATTATTCTTTGTAAGGTGGGTTTGGTGGTCATGAATTTCTTCAGTTGTTCTTTGTTGTGGAAGTATCTTATTTCTCCACTGATTTTGAAACATAGTTTTGCAGGGTATAGCATTCTGAGTTGGAAGTTGTTTTCTCTCAGGACTTGAAATACTTCGCTCCAATTTAGTATTGACTTGAGGGTTTGTATTGAGAAGTCTGCCATGATTCTGATGGGCTTTCCTTTATAGGTAATCTGTTTATTTTCTTTAACAGCTTCTATGATTCTGTTCTTGTGCTGAATTTCTGGAATCTTCATTATTATATGTCTGGGTGTAGATTTATTTTGGTTATTTCTAGTTGGAGTTCTATACGCTTCTCTTAACTATATGTCAGATTCTTTTCCAATACTTGGGAAATTTTCTCCTATTTCTTCTGCAAATAGTTTTTTCATGTCATTTGTGTTGACTCCCGCTTTTTCATTGACATCAATTATTTTAGTTGTATTTTTCTTTGTGTTGTCTTGCAGCTGTTGCATTGTTATTTCCTTTCCTTTTGTTACTTTCAAGAGACTTTTCCTTTCATGATCAATAGCTGGGATCTTGTCTTCAAGGTCTGGAAGTCTGTCTTCAGTTTCATTCAAGTGGTTTTGCCTGCTTTCAATAGAATTTTTAATTCCCTTAACATCTGTTTGACTCTGTTTCATGCATTCTCTCTCTTTCCTATTTTGCTCATTCCTGGTTTCCATTCTTTTTCTATCATCATCTATTTTTATCTATCTCTAGATTTTTTGAGCAATTTCTTTATAAATATTGACACTTTTTTGTATCTGAGAGGTTATTTCTGATCTGACTTCCTCTATAGCCTCATGGGTTAGTTTCTTTACTTCAGTTGCTATGGTTTCAGAAATGTCAGGTGTGTGTTTTCCATTTCCTCTATCCCGTTGTCTCCTGGATTTGTTTCGGGGGAACTGGGGGTCTGAGGTGGCATTTTGCTCCTTCATCTTGGCATTTTTCTATTTCAAAAGTTTTTATTTTGTTTTCTGTGTTAATATGTGTAAGTTTTTGTAGTAGGTAGCTATATCACTAATATCAAGGCCTTGCTAGGTAAAGTTTGTTCTTCATGGATGTCTGCTGTGTGTAGAAGACTCTTGGTCTGGGACTGTCCCACATACCTTTCCAATTAATTAAAAGTGAGATGTTGGTATCTTTTTGGCTCAGTCCCCAGGCTTTTGGTGCTGGGATGTGATGAGGTTATTACCCAGAACTTCCCAGTATTGTTACAGAAGTGAGAACAACTTAGTAAAACAGGTATGACATCCTGGCTAACATAGTATAATTAGCACTAACTATAGCGTCTAGCATAGTTTAGACACTGACAAACTATGGTAACTACTAATTTTTTACTTTTAATCATAAGAGCAAAATCTACAATTATATTACAAAAGTGACCATAAATTGGAAGTTTGTCTGCGAAGTGTTCCCCTTCATAGAATGGTTTTACCTGATGCTGGGGAAATTTAAGAAAGATGGTGGATAAAACAAAGATGACTGAAAAGAAAGTAGAAGCCAGGCTGGAGGGTGAAAGATGATCTTGCAAGTTTTAGTAAACTAGAGAAGAGGGCAAAAGAGGAAGAATAAATGAGTAACTCAGGGATTATCTGAACTTGGTCTCTGGGCTTGGGGGATGAGATTAGTGTTCTGTGGTAGATTTCTTCCCAGCCACTTATGAAAAAAGATAAGAAAAGAAAAAAATAAAGGGAAAGAAAAAAAGAGAGAAAAAAGAGAAAAGGGTAAGTCCTACCTGCCTGCTTCTATTCTGTGTGTCTTTGTCCCCAAGTACAATGCTGATTTGCCTAATTTACCACCTGTTGGCTTGTATTGTCACTGTTGCTTCTGACAATTTCACACCACTAGTCTGGGTACATCCTGTGTGTACTGGCTGAGGGCCCTCCTATGTGGCCGGTGTTCCCACCAGTCTATGTGCCTCTCTGCACTGCTTTTCACCTGGATGCTGGTAGCTGTGATGGGAGAGGCTAGTCTCTGTCACACCTCCATATTATATCAATCAGTTTTGACAAGCATAGCCAAGGGGGGTTGGAAAAATTGGATCCTGTTTCATTGCTTGGTCCTTGCGTGCCCCAGGAGTCTCTCTACGCAGTGTAGAACTAGGCAGGGATGTTTTAATCACTTGTCTTCAGTATAGATACATGCTTCAGTGCTTTTCCTCATTTTCTGTTTAAATCCAGAGTATCTTCCTTTGTACTGTTTATCTTCACCATGAAATCCTGCCTCATAGGACAGAATTCTGGTTTTTACCTTACAATATTATTGATTTCTTCCTTTGTGTAGCTTCCCTTAAAGGTAACCTGCTCAGAGAGGAGGAAATAAGGTATGAAATACTGTTGTGTCAATGAGATGTGAGGAACAGATGACATCTAAGGAATGAATGGTGATGGAGGAGAACATGTTCTCATACCCAAGGGAGATGTGTGAGCAGCTCACAGAACCTTGAAACCCTCACTTTTCTAAGTCAGTGGAGACAGAAAGCTTCTGTTACCTGGAAAAAGTCAGATACCAGCATCTGACTATTGCGAGGTTTTTCTTATCCCTTCAGATCTCCGCTTTTGCTTTCCTGTTCTCTATAATTTCTTCCTGAGGTTTCCCAACCCATTCTGCGGGGATGGCAGCTCACATACCCCCAAACACTCATTGCTCCCACCAAGCATCTCTGGTCCCACATGTGGCCATTTCCTTGCGTGTCTCTAGACAGCCTCCTCATCTGAGACCCCCTGGAGCCTTGACTCCTCCTGGTGTGGTGCCATCTTTGGACTTCACACCCCTGCTGGGCCCCCACTGCTGTCCCAGCTCTTAATTTTGCTCACAGGTGGTTCCTTCCGCTCTGTTTCTAAAACACTTCCAGCTTTCTGCTTCTGGACTCCTGAATATGGTCACTGTGGCCCAGCTTCTTAGAGATGGAGCAGCTCAAGGGGAGACTCGATTTCCCCATGTTGGCCTTTCAGTCTCTGCACACAATCTGATGCACATTTGACATAGATACTAGCTTCTCTGTGCACCCAGAGCTTTGAGTAACAACAGACCTGGGTTCCCATGTTGACCAGTGACAGACAGGAAGCACTCACCAGAAACAAGACTCCGTGGTCTTACAGTAACATGAGTTAGGGGCCATGTATCACTTCTGCACACCTGAGTTTTTCCTGGATAATTCTCAGTTACTTAAAGGATCAGCACCCCTTCTAAAATACAGCTAATTTAGGGACAGAGTCAGCTTCCTTTACAGTTTAAATGACATGTAAGGTCGTTGTGTCCAGCAGATGCTCAAAATCAGTATTCTTTCAGTGGAAATGCACTCAATGAGATCACATGTAAAACTAAAAAAAAAAAAAATATGCTCCTGCGAAAGGGGAAAATTTTCCTTTTTCAATTTGTGAAATTTAAATATACAGTATAGATATGCTGATGTTTGGAGCAATGTTCAAGATGGAGCTAAGTAAATACAGTATTGGGTACATTTTCAAAAATGATAAATAAGTCATGCTGATTTTCCATAAAAGAAGTTTCTGTTTTCCTGACACAGCTACTTCTTAGGACAACACAAAAGTACTTGCTTTACTGTACTGTTAAGTGATTGTTTGGTTTTGAAGAAGGGACACTTATCATTTGTTAACACCTCCCACAATCTCAGCACTGAATTAGCAGAATCAAATTTGCAAAATAGTAGTATCTATGAAGTGAGCAGCAACCTTTCCCCAAGAACATCAGTGCTTCTCTAAGAGTAAGCTGTGTTCCCTCCAAGGCAGCCGAACCAGCAGGGGCGGAAATCCTAACAGAGTGAGGGACAACCCACACTGCCATTGAGATGGGGCGGGAAGATGGCTTTTAGAAAGAGTTTCCCCAGATCTCACAGGCAGGTCCAGTGGAAATTTCCATGACAGCAAGAGAGCCAGGGCTCCTGGCAGGTTATCTGCTGACTCGTTGGGGTTTTCTGTGCATGTGGTCTATTCTTTGGAAACCCGATGTCAAGGCAGCAAATGTAAGCATCGAAGAGTAGTTATACTTAGTCACAGAAAGAATTAGAAGTAAAATATGAGGTCAATGCTTGACACCATGAAAACAGGCTGCCCTGGTGTGTCCTTGCATCTCCTTTTATCTCCTGGTAGTCTGTCGGCACATGGCCCAGGCATCTTAGAAAGAAAAGACTATTTCATTAACCCTGTGAGAATATGAAATCTAGAACTCTTATTTATAACATCACAATGTACCTGCATATAAGCAAAACAACTGGAAAGAGAAAAACTCTACACAACTTAAACACATTCAGCCAAAAATCATAACATTTGAGCTATCCTGACATCATCCAGCCTCAGACTCTCCTCAGACACAGGAGCTGTGAGGGACCATTTCTAAGATAACCTTCTTCTGGGACAATGGGGGCACATCCCTGAGGGTTGCAGGTATCCACTATAATTTAATTCTGTAATTTAATCCCACTGTCAGCACCTTTGGCAATTGATAAGTGTATTTTGCTCAAACATTCAGACCTGTCTTGAGTTGCTGATCCCTCTTCGCACTGTAGGTGATTAGGATGAGGCATCTCCATGTCTGATCTCCAAAATGTCTCTAGTAGCAACTCTGACAAATCCTGGGGCTGGGGATAAAGCAAGCTCGCTCACCCCTTCCCTCACACATACCAACTTTATGCACAGAGTAAATGACTCTGTTTTCATTTTGTTTGCTTGAGAAAAAAAACTCTTCTGGGGAATTAAACATTACAAACTGAACTGAACTCTTAATACAGTACACTATGAGTTTTATTGACACTGAATTATAAAATTTGTTTATAACAATTACTCACTTGGGTTCACAAGTCTTCATTCTATTCCAAAAGTAACAGAGGCAATGACACATAATTCTTCAAATGATGACTACCATCATGTTTTTAAAAACTAGATCATACCGTATTTGCCAAATTTAGTTAAGATAAGTAGCAAATTGAGATAAAACTATGTTTAAAAACATGTGCTCATTTTTTGGATTTATATGGATTTGTACATTATGGTTCAAATACATTTAAGACACAAACTGCAAAATGGCCTCCAGCGCTTAGACCGTAGACAATGTGAAACAGCTGAGGGTGAGAAGGAGGAGGATCAAGCGACATATGTATTCTTTTTCATCTTCTTAACTGAAAGAAACATCTTGAACACTGTTGTGTTATCCAGCAGATGTTCTGTTTTCTACATTCCAAATCACTTAATTTTACCCACCCACCATCCATTTGTTCCATTTGCTGGGGTTGCCTCTTTATTTCTAGGTGGGAGAATTTCAGAAAGCAAGGTGGTGCTCAGGAAGAGGCCTGGCTGCACACTGGGGCCTCCTCAGGCCAGGTCTACACGGTGTGCCCATCCCCAAATCCATGGAGGCCCAGCCACTGTCCCTGCGTCTCATCCCAGGGGGCTGTATTTTCCTCAACTATGAGCACATACATGTCTACATAGTTGTCACCGTGAAGGGCTCGTCGGGAGTGTTCTCTTCCAGCACTGTGTGTGCCCTAAGAACTTGTGTGTGTTAAGTGGGACAGTCTGGGTGCAGTGGCACAATCTGGGTGCAGTGACATGTGTCTGCATTCAGTTACTCCAGGGGCTGAGGCCAGAGAATTATGGAGTAACTGAGGCAGGAGGATCACAAGTTAAAGGCTAACCTGGGTGACTTAAGGAGATCTTTCCTCAAAATAAAACTGTGGAAAGATGAGGACACAGTTTCGTGGTAGAGAGCTGCCATGGCATGCATGAAGGCCTGAGTTCAATCCCTAGCACCACACAAAAGTGGTGCAAGTTTTAAAAAATAATTCTTTGTACATGTTTGTGATACATTGTGATGCCATTTAGTCTGGGCTATTGATACAGGTACATGTCACATCCTGATCATTTTTACTGCCTGTGATCCCCCAGTCTCCTCTGTACTTCTTTCCCCAGAACCTACCTATCTCTCTATGACTCTTTTATATTAATCCTGCCTGTGGGTCTTTTATATTGCCCTCTAAGTCATTTGTATTTTGAATCTCTCATATTAAAGAAACCTTGGGATATTTCACCTTTGATGACTGACTTATATTGTTATGGTCTCAAGATCCGTCCAGTTCCTACAAATGACTCACAGTTATTCTTTTTTATGACACGGTAGTACTCCACTGTGTGTAAACACTGCATTTCCTGTATCCATTCAGCTGTTGATGGACATATAGGCGCCTTCCATAAGTAGTGCTACTGTAAACACACAGTCATGTGTCACTGAAACATGATGTCTTTAACTCTTTGGGGAAGATACCTGGAAGAGGCACAGTTAAGTCAAGTGGAATTTCTATTTTTAATTTCTTGAAGCATCTTCATATTGATTTCCATAGTGGTTGTCCTACATTCAAATGGTACAAATTTTAAAACTTAAAAATAACATAGTATCTTGTAGGATAAAAGATGTTTGTAACCTGAAAGATATTTTAAAATGTATAGACTAATAGAACTTGCACAGAAATACAGGATTAACATTGGACTGGCACCTTTCTACTTGGCAAGTAAAATTGTTTTTAGACACGATGGCTAAACCCTTCTGTTAGCTGCTGGCCCAGCATTCCCACGTAGAAACAAGTAGAGAGAAGTTTGGGAGTTGGGGAAGGACTCATATTTATCCCCCTTTATATCTTTAGTTCTGATTCACTATTGAACATCGCAGACCACGAAAACCTCTGCATTCACTTCATGTTGTTGCCATCAGAAGTTATTGCAAAGACACTGGCTGAGAACAACAAAGATTTATTATCCTAAGCACTGCAGGTCAGAGGTCCACCATGGTTTCCCTGCACTAAAATCAAGGTCTCAGTTAAATTCAAGGCAAAAATTGCCCGTCTCCCTTCTGCACTTCCCCGAAGCCCTCACTCCTTGACTCTGGCCTCTTGTCCATGTCCACAAGACCTGCATGAAACCCTCCTTCTGACTCCTGTCCCAGTGTCCACCTCTCTGAGCAGCCAGCAAAAGTTCTCTGCTCTAAAGGAGTCAGGCGCCTAGCTGACAGCCCGAGGTCATCCCCCATCTCATCCTTACTGCATTTTCCAGTCTCCCTCTGCATGAGAGATGCCGTGTCATGGGTTACTGGGGCTAAGATTTTGTCAACACTGTCTGGGAGCCCGGTTCGGCTGCCTGCACAATCCTTCGGCGCAGGCTCTCCATTCCAAAACTCCTGGACGAGATTTTCTGAGGGACAGATGGTGACTGACAGGTGTCATCGGAAGAACGGAGGAGGGAGAAGCTGGGAAAGTCAAACTCCTGATGGCTCATTTGCTCTGCACACATAATCTGGTGCTCAGGACAGAGCTCTCTAGCTTGGTTTGTGAAGCTGGCCTATTCCATAGAATAAGAGTTTGCACCAGGCTCGTTTGAAGTAGATTTTTATAATACCAGGTTCACAGATGACTCTACACCTGCTGCAGAAGCAGAAACAAGGTTTGGACCGATGTCTTTTCTCTCTGGCATGTCTGTGGGTGGTGTCATCAGGACAAAGATGATGGGTCAAGGTGGATGCAGCTTGTAGAACTCACCACTGCAAACAGACTCAGTCCCCTTACACTCCCTGGCTTGGGTCTGGAGTCTTAAATCCATCCCACTGTGTTGGTACTTCAAGGATTTAAACTCTCATTCTCCTTCTTGATATATTTTCTTCCTTGTGATTATCCAATGAGCAGGATGAATTTAATAATTTTCCTTAATTATAAACAATACTATCAGGATTTTAATAATTTTGTAAAGAGCAGAGAAGTATCCATGAAAAGGGTCACTGATACAGACATTCCACTGAAATGTAATGGCTTCTACACAAACCAGTGCATGCTTTGTTACAGCGCATAATGGCACTGCTTTTCTCTGACATTTTATTACTCCATCTGTAATATAAAAAGTTACCGAATGCACTGTGTAAGATTTTGAGTGTTTTATTTTTCTAAATTGCAGCTCTGCAAAGATTTAGTTGCATCTTCATCACCACGGGTGACAGGGTGCCAGGTGTTGGAGTGATTGTTCAGTGAACTCTTTGCGTGACACCTCGGGGGATAATGACAGTGCGGAAGCTGCTTCTATTTCAAGATCTCTGGTTGATGGCTGCTAGAGCTACGTGAAGGCGCATCGCACCACCAAAGAGAACTTCAGGAGGAGGAGAAACAAAGGGCCTGTTACTAGGCATAAGGAAAAATTAATATAAAGATGGCAATACTATATTCAATAAATTCTAAGGGGATGGTTAAAGTCACCCCACTTCTGGAATAACTGTTCCAAGTTTATAAGTTAGCACATGTGCCTGTTTCTTGATAGTGCGTGTTCCTTAACCTGCTGCTAAATATTTATCCATTAAGTAGTGTAAGAAAAACAAAAGTCAGTTATTCTTCATAAAATGTGCGAATGTGACTCTGTGTGATCAGAACTAGTTTTTAGCAGGATAAGAATTACTGCTTCTGAACAACCTGAGGCAAATGTATTCAAATGGCTCTTGAGGTCCCCCCAGCTCATGATGGTAAGGAGAAACGCAGCCCTCCCGTGTTCTGTGACCCTTCTGCTGTGTCATGCTACACTTCACAGGGACATGCTTTTGTTACCTACTAAATATGGCTGCAGCACAGGTGAATTTATAACAGTGAATATCAGTGATAAAGAAAAAATTCAGCTGTCTACCTGGTATCTCCTTTCTGTAAAAGTCCAAACAATACCTAAGTAAACCACAGAAATTGCTAATCAGGACAAGGGTTTTTTAAATGCATTTATCATATGTGTTAAGACCAACATCCTCTCATAGGCTAAGAGAAAGAACTCAGAGGCTTGCTTTTCAGCAGAATTTCATGGTCGCTGTCTCCTGGAGAGGAAGGTATACACAGGGAAACTCAGTTCACAACAATTTGAAAATTAAGTTTATGGATGTATGAGTAGCAGGCAATGAATAGTGCTTATTTACAGCTTACCGTGTAGCGTATTTTGACACACGTATGTACCTTTGTTTCTCTAGGACCATCTTCTCAGTCAAATGAGTGAACACATTTTTCAGGACCAAAAGTTTCTTCACGCCCTTTGTTATTCTTCTCTACCCCTCCCCACAAGTCTCACAAATAAATCTGCAGCCCTAGGCAATGCCTGCTTGATCTCATGTCGTAGTTGTATAAATGGGACCACACAGTAGGCTGAAGTGTGACCAAAGTCCATGTGCTAGAGGCTTTGCACTAGAGGTGCCTTTGGGAGGAGGTAGACCCTTAAGGAGGAGGGGTCTGGAGGATGGAGGAAGTGAGCTCATTGGCAGTGTGTGCTAGAATGGGCTGTGGGACCCTGGACCCCTCCTCACCTTCTTCTTGCTTCCCAGCCCTGAGGTGAGTGGTTTTCTCTGCCATTTACTCCAGCCTTACCACAAACCCACAAGCAACAGAGTCATTCAATTATGGACTAAAATTTTCCAAACTCTGAGAGAAAATAAACCTTTAGTCTTTATAAATTTATTGTCTAGGGTACTTGTTATAGTATCATGAAGCTGACTAATGCACAGTATGTAATCTGTCTTGTCTGGCTTCTCTCATTCAGAATAACAATTTTGAGATTCATTTGAGTCGGAACACATACCAAGTATTTTCCCTTGTGTTTTTCCTTCCAAAATCCTTCCCAGCCCTTGAACACCACACATTCCATTAATTTACAGAGATAGCAGGACACAGAGGCCCCAGCCCTGCATAGTCTCACCAACACTTGGCAGAGCCAGTCTTCCTTTTCCCCAGGTACACTGAGGTACACCACATAACTGTGAAACGGTTACCTCAATCAGTTTAATGAACACATCTACTGCCTCATGGTTACCTTTGTGGGGGGGGGTGCCAGTGCTTTATATCTAGCCTCCTAGCAAAGCTGCGAGGCTACAGTACCCTACCATTAATAACACTCACCACGCCATACACCAGGTCTCCACAACAAATTCATTTTGTAATTCAAAGACTGCTCCCTTGGATCACAGCTGCCTACCTCTCCCATCCTCCCAGCCCTCGGAACCACCATCCTACTCTCGGCTTCTATGAGTTCACCTTTCTAGATTCTACATACAAATGGGGGCCGTGTCTTTCTGTGTCTGGTTGTTTCACTTAATGCAGCATGTCCCAGCTTTCTCAGTGCCGCCGCACACTACAAGATCTTTCTTTATTACGGGCCATTAATATTCCACTGTGCATGCACAGTACTCTTCCTTTTCTGATTCATTTATGGATGAATTTTAGATGTCTGAGATGGCATCTCACTGTGGCTTTCCTTTGCATTTCCTTGGTGAACAATAATATTAAGCATATTTTAATGGCTTACTTGCCACACACACGATCCATTGAGATGTAATTCACATGTCGTAAACTTCACCCATCGAAAATATACAATTCAATTGTTTTCATAGATTCACAAATATGCCACTGTCACTATTGTCAGATATAGAGTATTTTCATCATCTTTAAAGATGTTTATCATCTGTATTATCTTTATCATCATCCTTCAAATCTCTTGCATCCAGTCCTAAGTAATGGCAAACCTTCTTTCTGTCTCTATAGATTTTCTGATTTATATGAATTGGATAAACCCAGCACATGATCTTCTCTGACTGACTTCTTCCACTGAGCATAATGTTTTCAAAGTTCACTCCTGTTGTAACATTCGTCATTACTTCATTCCTTTTCATGACTAAGTAATAGTCTACTATACAGTTATATCAAATGTCATTTATTCATCAGCTGATGGGCATTTCACTTTTTTCTCCATGTTTGCCTGTTATGAGTCATGTTATTTTACATGGCATTTGTGTACCCATTTTTGTGTGAGCAGATGTTCTTATTTCTCTTCACTATACAGAAGTGTATTTTCTTGGTTATACAATAACTCAATGTTAATCATTTGAGGAGTTTTCAGATTGTTTTCCAAGTAGCTGCACCATTTTACATTCCCCCAAGCAACGTGAGTGTGTCAGTTTTTCTACAGCTTCATACCCAGCACTTATTTTCCGGCTTGTTTTATTCCAACCACTCTATGAGAGTGAAGCATTGATTTGCATTAGTGGTGTAGAACATCCTTTCATGTATTTACCGGCTGCTTGTATATCTCCCTTGGAGAAATATCTGTTCGAATCCTCTGCTTATTTTTAAAACTGGGTTATTTTTCTTTATTGTTGAGGTAAAAAGATTCTTTATAGATTTCATATGCAAGTGTCTTATTCAATGCACAGCTTGCAAATAGCTTATTGCACTTTGTGAGTTAGTCTCTTTACTTGCTGGTGTCCTCTGACACATAAAAATGTTAAGTTGAATGAAATGTTGTTTGTTTGTTTTTTCCTTCCCGCCACCCATCCCTTTGCTGTTAAATCTAAGAATGCATTCCCGAATTCAAGGTCATGAAGCTTTCCTCTTTGTTTCTGGAGCGTCTTAGTGTGAAGTTTTCTGTGTGGGTCATGGGTCTGTTCTGAGTTAGTTTCCAATATGGTGAAAGTGTCTGGCCCCACTCTTGCGTGCAGTTACCCAGATTTCCCAGCACAATTTACTGTCTCTTCTCCCCCCACTGAATAGTCTTGGCAGCTGGGTGAAAACCCAGCGACTATAGATATATAGGAAGCTAACAGGGGTGCGGGTAAGGACAGCAAACAGAAGTCAAGCATTTGGAAGCTAAAAAAGGTCTGCTCTACAATTTGTTTCAAATCTGGGTGTAAAACCATCGAGTGGTGAGTTGGAGCATATTTCCTCTGTGCCTGTGCAGTACCTCTCTTTATTTGCAAGCAGTGCTTGATTGTGAAAGTTGCTGAAATCAGGATTGCAAGGTAAGTAACTGACTCTGCTTAAAGGCTCTTTTCAGGTCTAATAATTGAGCCGTAACTAAAGTGGTAACTGGAGATTGATGGTTGGGACCAGATTCCACATAAAAAGGCTGATTCATCTAACTCTGCAATTGCAGATAGTTATACTCGGTACCAGGGCGGACTGGATTCAGCTGGACACAAAGTTACCCCCAATTCACTTAGGGTTAAGCAAAAGCTGGTCTTTTCTGCCTCATGTAAAGGTGAAGTGTGGTCACCGGACTGGGACTAAGGTAATCCCTGTAGCCCTAGAGTCCGCCTGGTTCTGCCATCTTGGAACTAAGGCTGTTACTATCAGTGCTCCAGAATGGTCTGTCACACTGAGACCGCTGCATCGGTACCCCAAACAATGGAATAAGGTCAGCATCTTTAGAAAAGAGACCCCAAAAGCTCCCTCACCCCTTCTCCCAAGTGAGGGAAGCAAGAAGGCACCGTAGGCAGTAACCTCAGACTGCCTAAGACACCGCTTGTTATTGAGCAGAACTTTGTGGTGATGAACTGGGGCTAGGGGACAATGAGCTGGTTGAGAAACTGAGTTGAACTGTGCCAGGTAGGCTGCCAGGCAGCCAGCACATGCTGTCATCCTGGGATCCAAAGCAATCACATCCGAACGTGATGACAGAAATGAAGTCATCGTAAATCCGGAAGCCTGGAAGACACTGGACTATTCCTTGCTCTCAGGGGACTCGTTTTAAAGGTCATCTGGTGTTTGAAACACTGCGGGGTCCAGTCACAAGACAAGACTCGCCAGGTGGACCACACTGGGGTCTGAGCTTGGGGAGGCCCAATGCTCATGTGGAGGGAACCATTTCTATGTTGCATCAGGATGTTTCCACGGCAACCCTTTTCTGAAAGAGCAATGAGACTGGGAACATGACCCACATGGAGAGAGGGTTTCCGTGCTTCCTCTCCACCTACAAGCCTTGGCTGACTCTTTAACAAGTGGGGAGCATTTCTTCCAAATAAGGTATGAGATGAATGCTGAGATTTCCAGAATCCTGACCTCTGTGAGTGTTTCCAGCTGCTGGGGTGAGTTAATTAGAATCTAATGAACAATTCATGGGCTTCTTCATGTGACAGAGGTGAAACAGTTCAAAGAATCTTTTTGCTGAAATATACATGATGGTGTAAAAAGCCTAAATTTAAAAAACAAAATATATTATACTGAAGAGCAAATCAGAACAGAATAACTTTGACCTACATCTATTTTAAGTTTCTACATGATAGGTTTTAGGAAGACTTTTATTTCAGAAGCCAGCTTCAAAGCTGAAAAATGCAAATCAAGATTTTTGCATCAACTACCAGATTTCTAAATAGTCTTTTATCACTCTCTTGAATTAATACTGGAATATAAAGGTTGACTGATACCGTTTCAATTGATTGTGGAAAATGATCAAAAGAAAAGCCACTTTGTGCTGGGCCTTTCCTATTTTGGCATGATCTTTTCCTCATTTGATTGCTTTGATATCATGCCACGTTGACACCTATTAGCACCACTAGGACAAGATTAGCTTGTTCCGGAGTAACACGACGCGTCTGTTACCGGTTGGTAGCATTGTTAGGTGTTCATCTGACACCTAACAATGCCAGGTGAAAGAGAGAGAGATAGACAGACAGACAGAGAGACAGAGACAGAGAAAGACAGACACACAGACAGACACAGAGACAAAGAGAAAAAAAGCGAAGGGAAGGGAAGCAGACTGGAGAGGAGGTGCGGGGAAGGGAGGCCCAGACACAGATACCACGGAAGAGCGTCAGGTCAGAGAAGAGGCATAGGTTAACGACAGAAAGGAGATGAACTGAGCATGGAGAGAACCCTCACCAGTGTTCTCTTAAGAACGCAAACGGGCACAGCGCTACTGGAGATTTTCCCAGTATTCAGAAACATTGTGTGCATACTGGCCCGTAACCTAGCGTTCTCACTTTTGGAAACCTGTTATGCTGGAAAAAGTATTAAAACCCTTCTGCGTAAGGCAGGATTATTTATAAACTAAGGACTACGAATAAAAAGCGTACCAGAATGAGTCCCATGCAGTTTACTGTAGGGTTACACTTGCCTTTCCTGCTCCCCCAAAACCTGACACTCACATCACCATACCTGAGCCTGCAAACACCACCCTCACTCAGCAAAGTATTTAGGGTTGTGATTAAAGTTAAAGATTTGGTGACCGATTCTAAACGGTGCTTAATAAGAAGGTCAAGGAAGCTAGAATAGTGGCACACACCAGTAATCCCAGCTCCTCAGAAGCGGGGGTGGGAGGCGGGAAGAGTCCAAGTTTAAAGCCAACATGGCCAACTTAGTGAGAAATAAAAATAAAATAAAAAGCAAAAAGGGCTCAGGATGCAGCTCAGCATCCCTTGTGTCCAAAGAAGAAAAAGAACAAGAAAGGTGGGCAGGGGAAATAGGAAACAAAGAGAAGTCCATGTAAGCATGGAACAACAGGGAATGAAAGATGAAGACAGGGACGGAGGGAAGCGGCCACAAGCGAGGAATCCAGCGGGGGGTCAGGAGCTAGAGGAGGCGAGGCACAGGCCCTCCCACCGCCTTTGCGGGAAGGTGGCCCGTCCTCGTTCTGACCTGGACCTAGCGGTTCTGGTATCCAACCTCTGGCTTCCAGAATACCCGCCTGCTGCCCTAAGCCACCACCCGGAGAGCAGCTTGTGGCAGCACTCAGAGAAGCGAACACGCAGCTCTGAGGAAAAAGGAATCGGCTCTGCGGGCTGATTCTGTGGCATGGGAGGAAGAGCAAGGAACCTCTTCTCTGAAGCGCTGGGTAGCTCAGGGTTGAGCAGTCTTTGGTGCGAGGATGCGTCGCATCCTCTCAGCCGCGGGTAGCGCGCAGGGAGCGTGTCTGGGCGTGTTCAGATACACCTTCATTCACAAAGGGGCTGCGCCAGATCGGCCGCGCAGGAGACTCTGCTGTAGAATTAAATGAAAGAATGTGGTGAGAGCCGAGGTGATAGGATGATACCCTGTCATTTATCTCACAAAATGTAATTACAGACATTTGGAAATAATGGGAAGTCACGGGTAGAGAGGGAAGAAACGGGTGGCAAGGGGTGTCACAGAAACCAGGCTTCTTACAGTTTGTCTTATTTCATGGATTTGACTTTGCAATCATAAAATGTTCTATAAAACATTAATTCATGTTAAATTTAAAAGTATTGCCTATTAACTGAGGGCAAAGTGGAATAAATTAACCTTCATTTCCCTTTGTGACAAACTATATAGATACTAAAACATTATTTGACTAGCTTTCATGTGAGGAATGTTCTAGGGACAAAAGTAAGACAAGAAGAAAAAGAAGAAGAGAAAGAAAAGAAGAAAGAAAGACGAAAAGAAAGAGGGCTTGAAATAAATTCAGTAATAATAACTGATACCGCTGCTGCTAATGTTTGTATAATTACATTCTTTTTTGAGTTTAAAAACATGCATCTTTATAACACTGCATGGCAAAAATAAAACAGTGTTTGCTTGCCTGATAAATTAAATATTTGGCATGCTCTTTGACAGTTAAAAGTTACATAAATTGAAAACTTCAGATCTATTCTACAAATCTACGTTTTGCTGCATTAAGCAGCACTGAGGTTTATTGCCCTACATGTAGCAATTTTAGTTTGTAATTTTTGTTGGCGCCCGCTTGCAGGACTGGATGCTTACGTTCCTTGTGGGGCGTTGGGACATGTACATAATACATAACATGTCTGAGTTCGTCCTTACCCCCTTCCCATCCCGCCCTCATCCCCCATCTTTTGGCCCTTTTCCCCTTGGAGAGAATCTACCACCCTACTTCCAGTTATCTACCTTTTATTTTCCTCTTTATTTATAATTTGAATTTCTCTCTTATATGGGAGAAACTGTGCAATATTTAAGCATACAGCTGGATGCCACCTAGCGGGTTCCTGTTGTAGGAGGAAGCAAATGGCTACGCTGGAGTCATTGGGAACATTATTTCTCAGAATGAGAGAAAAAAGATAAAGGTATGTAAGGTCAGCTAAGTTACATAAATAACATACTGCCTGAATCTGAATTATAATCTATAAACATCATGAAGTAAGCATGTATGCCTGTCTGTGTGCATGCATTTCATAGCTCTGTCTACTGAAAAGTTTAAAATAATGACCAGCCCAGCAGCAACAACCTCTCTGACATCCAAATAGTGCCCTCTAATTAAAATTTCCCATTAAGATATGTCAGTGTTCTTGAGAGAAATAGCAGATTCTGGCCAGGAGAGGAAGTATCTGAGATGAATCTGGAACATCCAAGGTTGTCAGTGAATAACTCATTAAGGTGGACTTCATCATGGACGAAAGGGAAACTAGATCCTTTTTGCTTGACGTTAGTACTAGCAAACATGGGAGAATCTGGCCCGTGTACTTCCTGGCATGGTGCAGGAGTGCCCAGAGTCACAAGCTGAATTTTAATGAAACCACCAGTTTCTGAATGTGCAGGGGGAAAGAAGAGCTTATTTAACAAAAAAAAAAGAAGAAGTAGTAAGTTAAATCAAAAGTGTAGTAAATATCTCAAGAGAGTTGATGCAATTTCTTGAACAAATAACCCAGCAGAGTAAGGAACAGGGAGACAGGCTGGAGGAAGGAGGCGCAGGAGACCTGCCAATCAACTGCATGCACTTGCTGCCCTCGCCTGGGTGAGTCCCAGCCCCACCCAAGCCCTTGTTAAAGGGCACTGTCTGAAATAGCCAAGGCAATTTCCACATAAACTGAACATTAGATGATAGTAGGGAATTATCTTTAATTTGGTTAGTTGTGATAATGGTGTTGTTCATTCTAGTGGGCACTTGGGGATTGTTGCCCATACAGAATGCCAGATGCTTAAGTCCCTTATGACAAATGGCATAGTGTTTACATAGAACCCGTAGACTCTCCTGTATATTTTAAATCATCTCTAGATGGCTTATACGACTTAATCCAATATGCATGCTATGTGAATAGTTGTACTACATTGTGTAGGGAATAGCAAGAAAAGAAGTATGTATGTGTTCAGTACAGGTGCAATTTTTAAAATTATTTTCAATCTGTTATTTGTTGAATTTGTGAGTGTGGAGCCCATAGATACACAGGGCCAAATGTACCCATGTGGGACAAACAAAGCCATTGTTCCTGAATTCACCCACTAAAGTCCTGACAGGTGAAGCAAGGAGCAGTTTGTTTTAGAACACACCAGCCCCTGTGCAGAAGAGGGGGTAGCAATCAGATGAAATGGCAAACTCTGATGGCGTGGGTGACACAGGAAGGGCAGACTAGAAATGGTGCTGGTGGGGTCATTGTTCTGTGAGCTCTGCTTTTCTATTGCTTGAAAAATTCCACTAACAAATCCTGCCTGCTGCTTCCTTCCACGTTAAATACATCAGTTATGAACCAGTTACAAGAACAAAATTAATGTTCAATCTTTTTGCTTTTGGAAAACAGATATGTCAAATTACAAAATTAATGCTTCTTTTTTTCTCCGTCCTTATGGAGCTTGGGGTAACATTTTTTTATTTCAATAAACAAAAATTTTCAGAATTCCAAGAAGCAAGGAATTTTCATTTCATTTGGCAAATAGCAATAAGCCTGGCTTATAGAGACATGTTTAAAAGATATTTAAGCAACAGTTTCTATAGTGGAAGCTAGTAAGTATGAATGTTGGTGTGCTTAATGAAAACAGCCTTTGGGGCCTTTTTGTACCTAAAAAAAGAAAAAAGAAGGGAAAAGAAATCTTTCACTCCATAGTTTCGTCTTAGCAATGGAAAACCCTTGCTGTGATTCTTTCTATGTTCAGATTATTTACTTGGAGTAAATTCCACATGCAAAATCTTGCCCTGTGCCTGAGTGTGTGTGAATCACCAGGTGCTCAGCTTCCACGGCTCAGGCTTGGATCCAGAGCATTTCCCAGAACCAGAGAAGGTGTGCGTGTGTGAACTGAAGACTGACAAACACAGAAAGACTGTAGGCTGCTCAGGACGGCTGTTCTGGGAGAGGAGGACACTGAGGTGCCAAAGGGCTCCTTCAGGAACCATCAGCCTCACCACCAGACAGAGGAAAAGAAGCAGGAAGCCTGGGTTTGTGTTCCTCAGCCAGGGAAGTCTCATTGGTCAGAGACGCAAACTACTAGTGCCTGACCCATGGGCTAGCAATAACATTGGTGAAATGTTTGACTTTCAATCTTTGCATTTCTTTTATAATTATCATTTTTAAATTTACATGCCATTAAAGTAGACACTTTTGGAGCACATAGTTGTATGAGTTTTTGTTCATGAATAGGTCCATGGAACCCGCACTGTCATCAGGATATAGGACAGCTCGGCCCTCCTGAAGAGCCACGCCTGCTCTGGCTTCCACCGCCTCTCACCTCCAGCAACCGCCAACCTGCTCGAGGCTGTCCCCGCTGTTATTTTCAGGTTGTTTACCCCAAGATTAGGTTAATGTCACCTGCCTATTTCCTGCCTATTTCTCCAAACACCTCTTCCTCTTCCTTGGACCACTTTGACCTTATTTCAATTGCTGTACACAGGAAAGTTAACACACATTTTTATCATTGTTAAATAGCCCCTCACCTTTACACCACATTAACTGCTGTCATCACAGCCTTACACCATCCTGCCCACAGTGGGACCTAGGTTTGCCTGTGTTGGCAGCCACAGGAGAAAGAAGGGTGACATGAGTGTCTGAGAGCTGTAGCTTCCCAGGGCCCTTGAAGGCTCAGGCAGCAGCCGCATAGGATTTGAAATTGATAAGGAAACACACATTCCCACCTCAGCACAAAAAATGGTCAAACTCTCCAAGTAAATGGTATAGAAAGCCAATTTTATAATTAGCAGCAAGTTCAAGGGAGATTTTGGTTTGTCAGATACAGGTTTTTATTGCTGGCTCGTGAGATTAGAAAGTGCTAGAAATTTGGAAGAGAAGAGTTGGTATGTGTGCCTGCTGCAGTGTCAGGAATCTCTTTGCCTGAACTCCTCTGATATTCATAGGAAGCCTCCAAGGAAAGCAAGATTAATTTATCCTGCCTTTTAGAGATGACTGGGCAACGCAAGCTTCACTAATGTGCTCATGAATCTTGCTAGGATTCCAACCCAGGGCTCTGACTTCTCCCCTCTGATGGTGCCTGAGGATCAGAGAAGCCTCTCCAGTTGAATTTGTCTTTAAAGGTTTGCCTCATTCCCTTTTGGGGTTTCCATATCTTATGGAATAGGGAATAAATTTCACAATTGTTTTCCCCCAAGTCACCCTTCCTACACTGGGCTTTCCAAAAAGCGGGCCTCTCCAATGCAAGGAAGAGGACAGAAGGGAGGTCTCTCCACGCAGGGGTGACTGTCACCCTGAGTCCTAGAACATAGCGCCAACCACTTGCAAGCATACCACTCCTCGGCCACCGAAACAAGCCTAATCCACTCAGGGGGAGCCCAAGCCCCTGTAGTAGTCTCTCTGCTCTCCTCCGTCCCTTGTTTCCATCAGTTCTGCAGAGCGGCCACGAAACAAACACTGTGGAACACCTACCCGCCTGGGCTGTGAGACGGGGCCTCCCAGAAAAAGCTATCTGTTCCCTTTCAAAAGTAGCAACCAAAACAACTGCTCTGATTTATCAGAACCAGACTTGTAATTAAAAGAGAAGGAGGGGAAGCTAATCAAGGAGCAAATACATTGCAGGGTGTCCTATAGTCCTTCTCTCTTCCCAGTGTCAGAGTTCTGCAGAACCGTCCCACCCATGAGGAGCGAGGACTTCAACATCCTCCAACCAGTGTTGGTCTGCAATGTTTGCTGTTTCAGCTTTGCTGGGAGTGTTCCTTATTATTTGCAGAGATGCTGGCTACAAAGCAAGTTTTCTTCTATTTTAGAATGAAAACCCAACAGGCGAGTGTTTCACTTCGCTCCTGTAATCTTACGTTGCCTGATATGAGAGATGGTTTTCTTCCTGGAGACACCCCCACCACAAGACCTTTATCTGCTGAGCTCCATACTGCCTTGGAAGAGCACAGGGAGTTAATAAAGGATGTGGAGTATTCAGAAAAGAACTATTTGCTGAATAAGTGAAAGTGGCGGGCCTACAGAAACACAAAGAAAAGCACTAGCGAGCGTACCCGACAATACAAACCCATCTGCTAATGGATTTCTCAAGGGGCCGAGGAAGTGTACAGTCCACAGAGAGGGAAAGGGCAAGAAAAAGGCAATAGCTGTATAGGGATAATTTTAAAGTGATAAACAAAACAGCGGTACACAAAGTGGTTTTCAGTGTGCTTTTGCCTTGGACAGTTTCCCAGAGAAGCAGCCATTTCTGAGCCTGACCGCATTCTCCCCAAACAGCACTGCCTTCTACTTTTGTCCTTTGGGGGACCTGGTCACGGCTATTTTGTTCCACAGAGCAACACAGAGAAAGATACAGTGTTAAGTGATTCCGGGCGGAAACCTGCTACTTGCTTCTGCAGCACCGGCTTGTTCGTGGCAGAGTGACCCAGCGCCCACGCCACGCTCCACTACCAAGACCATGCAGCAAGAAGGGCACCTCCGCAGCACCGTTCTGCCCCACTGCCTCCTCTCTCACCCGGGCTTCCTACTCTCTCCGGTGTGCCACAGAGGGAGGGGCTGGGCGGGAACAGTGACAGTGTCTCCAGGCCGGGCACTCCCGCCCCCATACACTATGGCTGTAACGCCAGGTAGCCTGCTTACGGTTTTCTTACGGTTTGTCATATCTATTCCTTCCCTTAAACAGATGGCTTAAGGCCACAATGGCAGACCTACAGCTCCCTGCAGCACACGCGGAGCCCCTGGCCCAGCAAAACTCACCCTGTGGTCCAAAGACGCTGGAGTCCCCTGACTCTTTGTCTCCCTAGAGCCGTCCATTTTCCCCAGAGTCCTGGGCCCACTGCAGAGCTTTCACGCACCACCCTTGGGGAGCTGGGCAGAGCCTGACACATAGCTCTCCACCCCCCATCTGGTGGGCATCAGCTTCGGTCCTGGGTGCCCAGCCCTGTCTGTCTGGTCCTCCCTGTCTTCCTAGAAGCTGTTGTTATGATTAGAAAAATGCATTGAGCCTTCCTTTGGGTTCACACGCAAGTCTGTGCTCTGTGATGCCATCCAAGGAGTCGGACGCAGAAGCAGCGAGGCTCACAAATGCCACATTTCAGTGTCCCTCTGGACCAGCACCCCACCCCAGGTTCTTCCCATGACCAGCTGCCTCTGTGTCTCAGGGTCCCTCTGAGCACCCTTGACATGTTGGAGGGGTAAGTTCAGTCCATCCAAGGTGCACTGTGCAGCTTCTGCACCAGTGGCTGGGGTTGCAAAGGTGACCATAACAAGCTTTCCAGGTCAGATGCACCAGGCAGGGTGGATCAAGCATGTTGTAAAACAGGGTGTTCGCAATGTACAAAGAAATGGGTTGGCAGTCAGTCAAGAGGAAAAGTGTGTCTGATCAGAGGAGATTGCAGGGGAAAAAGTGGGTATGATGGGGAGAAAGCATCTTCTCAGAAGATTCGGGATGAGCAGAAGTCAGACTGAAGGGCAAGGTCAGCATCACAGTAAGGAAGGCAGAGGGAAGCAGATGCAGGTCAGTGGGTAGGCACAGGAGAAAGTCCAGAAAAGTGACTTGATCCTGAGGCAGTGTTGACCTGTGAGATGGTTTTAGGGAACTACTACAAACAGGTTTTTGCTAAATATATAGTTAATTTAACAAATCTAAATTTTCATGTCTGTATGTGTTTGTATTATAATATACCTCCTAGTCTACATTGGGACTGCTTCCAGGGGCAATATTTCTTTACTTTAAAAGTAGATATATATGTGTGTGCATATGTTTTAATGTATATATATTAAAATGTGTATGTGTATGTGTTTGTTGTATACATGTACATATTGAGGTTTTATGTATTTTTGAGGTTTTTAATGTATATGTATATTTTTTGAGGTTTTATATTTATTAAAGATATTAAAAGTAGGAACAGAAGTATATTTTGCAGAGTAAGTGTGGGCCAATTAAAGTAGGAAAAGAAGTGCACTCCACAGTGTGAGAGTGGGCCGCTGAAGAAAGAGAGAGTGCGGTGCCCAGGAGCTGAATGCCAGCCTGCTTCTGTACCCCACCCCTCAGGCTGAGGCCAGATTTAGGCCATCCTATCAAAAATCCACTAGACAATTTCTGAGAAGAATTGAAGATAGCACTTTCTGATTGATTCCAGGTTCAGGGTGAGGAGCTGTTTTTCTAAGTACTTCCTGGATCTCTGTGATGGGCAGGTCACTCCAACTTGGTCAGCCAGCTGGTCCTGCCCTAGTCTCATGGCTCACAATGGCTGAGTGAGGAGGTAGTATTATTTCATTTTTGGAGCAACATCCACATTGATTTCCACAGCAGCTGTACTCAGGTACACCCACTAGCTGTGTGCAGGATCCCTTCCTCCACCTTCCCACATCTTCAGTAGCACTGAGTGGGTCTCTTCTCCCAAGCGAGGCTGCCACGCAGGTGGAGTTCCTTTCAGTGTCACACCTCACACTGTGCTGGCAGCCCACAGTGACTACGGCCTTTTCCTGAGCTAGCATTGCTGGTCCACTGCTTCTTGGATTTTTTATTTAATTTTATTTTTAAAGATAAAAGAACCAAAACATATTAACACACAGACACAAACAAAACAACATAAAAATAATACAGAATTTCAGACAAGGTGATAAGAAATTAACAGTTGTTGTTGCATTACATACTGTTATCTTCATATTGACTACTCAGATAAACATAGACATGTGAGAATGATCAAACAGCTATATTTTAATTATATATATATATTTTTTTTTTTTTTTAATGAGTAAGTGACACTAAACTGAAGGTCAAACTATGAACTTTAAAAATGTATTATTTGAGTTCACTTTTAACATGTGAGATGGTCTTTGAATGTTAAAGGGCTTCGGTTTCTTTATTCAGTCACTTTCAATACGTATTACAACTTCAATTCTGAAATGGCACATAATGAATTGCAATATGTCTAGCTACCTCACTGGCATTTTGATGGCTTGTAACGAATGGAAGCAGTACTTAGAAAAGTACTTAGAAAACACTTTCCAGAAGTAGATGCACGGTGGAGAGGGCGCTGCCCACCCCTCTCGCCTGCAGCACCCTCTGGCCTGGCTCTCTGGGAGAGAGCGTGGCATGGGTGCAGGTCGGGGTTGGACTACTGGGCCTGTCTCCCTGCTCTGCCCACAGCCGCCTGATGGCCGCGGTTAAGCCCCTTCACCTTGTTTGGCCTCCGCTTCCCTTAGATAGGGGCGGCAGCGTCCCTGCTGCCCAACACATGGTGAAGAGTGAGTGAGCTCCAGAAAGAGTGGGACCCCAAAATCCAGGTTTGAGGACCTCAGTAGACCCCTCCCTAATAAGAAAAATACATTTTTTTTCTACTGGTCTAAACTATCTTACTAAGATCAGTGAAAGTGTATATGGCACTTGAGCCATTCTGTCTTCCCAGCAACTCTGTCGCGCTGACCACTGTAATTCGTCCTATTCTAGGTACTCTGTACAAGGCAGGCTCAACCATGAAGCCTGAGGGCTCTCTGTTCCCCCAGCTCCTGGTCCTGGATACAGCTGGATACCAGGAGAGACGGAGTCTCTCATCCTTGCCAACCCTGTGCTGTGGCAGTGCTCTTCCAGGTGTGTGCAGACAGCGACACCAGCTCCCTTCCTTACCCATCCTTCCCTCCTGGGCAAGGGCACTGCTTGAAGTGTGACAGGCTGAGAACACAGGACCTGACTGCGCTCCGTCCAGCTTGCCCATACAGGTTCTGTCCAGAGGAGACTGTCTCTAGCATCTGCTCATGGAGCAGAAGTGTGGCTCCAGAGAAAGAAGGCAAGATCCAGATCCAGAAGAGAGACGTTCCCCAGGGTAGGAGGCAAGACACGAGGGAGGACACCTTCCAAGGATTACCTGAAGGAACACATTTTGTTTGGAACTCAGCTGGAGAATTTCGTGCCCAATGTGCTGGGAGAAATGGAGACTACAGTGACAGCCATGAACAGAATTGGCAGCTTCATGCTACTATAGCAAAGGCAAGACAGTGAGCCAGCCAGAATTTTAGGAGTGTACCCGAGAAAGTGACTACCCAGAAGAGCCCTCCTGGGAGCGTGTGGGTCCTAGGAGGTCTGGAAACCTCCCAGGCACCAACCTGTATCACAGAGGGGATTTCAGAGCAGGACAAGAGACAGCTTGAAAGCACCCCCTTAGCTGTACAGAGTCAACTGTAAAGGGTCTTGAACCTGGGGTCGCACATAAGATGGTCAGTGAGCTACAGTGGCCCAAGAGAGTACATAGGCAGAAGGCTACAAAATAAACCAACTAAGCCTCGGAGTCTGGAAGACAGTAGGTACCTAAGACTATGCCCTTTCGGGGAGCATAGACCCAGCCTCTGAACTACTAGCTCCAAGGAGATGAATGGGAGGCACAAGGTAAACTCCTTGTGTAGTAAAAGGGCCTCCAAACCACACATATGTTCCAAAGGGTGGAAATGTGACTATGGGAACTTACGCACAGCCTTGGACAGACAAGTTGTTTCTGAAGACCCAGAGGTGAGTGCCACAAGGACAGCTAGCACATTAAAACGAGCAGAGACATCAGAGGCTGCACAACACAGGAACAATAGCATGTTCCCTGAATTAGTCAAGTCACTAAACAGGTAAGCGACAGGAAGGAGAGAAAAATACCTGTTATATATTACCTAAAATGGCCAATTTTCAGCAAGAAGTATATGTGGCATACAATGAAACAGAATTGTGGTGCACATCTGGAGAAAAATATGAGGCAATAGAAATTAGGACATGCTCCTTTGAGAAGACCCATCCGTATGTGAGACTTAATTAGCAAGGACTTTAGAGTAGCCTTTACATCGTTAATATGCTAACAAACTAAAGAAAGGGAGAAATGATGACTGAACAAGTGGAGATCATGTTTAGGAAAGTAGAAAATAATTTAAAAACACAGTGGAAATTTTGGAGAAAAATAAAGACTCAAGTGACAAAAATCACTAGAAAGGCTGGGCAGATGTTAGCTGACAGAATGAAAATTCCACAAACTTGAAGACAGATCAATAGCAATTATGTGGGTTAAAAACTCAGACAAACAAAAATAAGGAAAAAATGAACATGGCCTGAAAGAAATGTGGGACAACTTAAGGACAACACAAACTTGATGGGAAAATCAGAATGAGATGAGAGAGAGAAAAAGGTATAAAAACATTTGAAGAAATAATGCTTGAAGCTTCCACAGTTTGATTACAAACACTCATCAGCACATCAAAGAAGCAGCGTGAACTCCAAGGAGAAACTTTTGTTTTTAAACATGAAGAGATCCTCGCCTAAGACACATCAAAGCCAAAGTATTGAGCAGGAAAGATGCAGGGGAAATCATGAAGGCCCCAAGACTCGTGCACAGGACTTTATGTACGAGACGCACCAGACTCAGGCCCGTGACTCAGCACCTGCACTGCAGCTGCTGGGATTAACAGCAGACTCCGAATCAGGGACTGTGGATGATGCTACTCACCAGGGATCTCAAGTAGTGAAAGGAGGGAGAAGAGTACCTTTGAAAAACAAGAATGAAGAAAAGGCATTTCCATATAAACAAGAACCTATATTTCATTTTTAGTATATTTACCTTGAAAGATATACTTCAGGGATTTTTGGGGGGCCAAAAGAATCAACAGCAGGAAACAATTTAAATTCACAAGAAAAAGAGTGTTGGTTAAAAAGTACTGATGGAACACACTATAAAAGTACCAATGAAGTACACTATAATTATATGTTTATTGTTTTCTTTTAACTTCTTTAAAAGAGAATACAAACTGGGTATGGTGGCACATTTCTGTAATCCCAGTGCTCAAGAGGATGAGGCAGGAAGATTCAAGTTAAAGAGCAACTTGGGTAATTTAGTAATCTCACAATAAGACCATGTTTCAAAAGGGGTGGGGGCTGGTCATATAGCTCAGTGTGAAGGCCTAGGTTCAGGTGCAAGTACTGCAAACAACGGTGATTGTATGAAACATCACCTATGGCTTGGACGGCTCAAGTTACCATGTGCAGAAACTCAACACGTTTGACAGCAACAGCACAAGAGATGGGTGAGAACACAACCGCGCTGTGTCACACCAACTACATAACTGCTGCAAGTACCTTCATCTACAAGGAGAACACAAAGCCAACTGTCTCAGTTACTTTTCTTTCATTGCTGAGACAAATACCCAGCACTCAAAGTTAAAAGGGAAAAATTTATTTAGCACACAGTTTTTAGGGGTTTCAGTCCACAACCAGCCAGCTCCTTGGCAGAGGAAGACAGTTCACAGTGGGCAAAATGGAGCAAAGCAACAAGGTGAAGACAAGTCCCTTTCTGTTGCTCGTATTGTATGCGGGCTTTCTGCCCTAGGGTAAGCACTCACAACCTTCATCCTCACCGGAACTGTGCCAAAGCGATCGGTGGACTGATTAGTAATCAAACACCCCTCATCCCAGCATCACGAACTCTAGATTCAGCCACCTCTGAAAAGCCCCATGAACAAATGAGGCATAGGGGAGACAGACAAACCGTAACACTAAGTAAAGACAGACATTTTAGTTCTGTAAATGTCATTGCATTCTTTATCCTCCTAGTTTCCTTAGGGGACATGCATCCAACAGGTAATAATTTTAACAGTGTACTGTTAGCTATGTGCCGTGTGTAGATGTATTTTGCATAATAATAGTACAGAAAGGGGAGTTAGTGGAGCTTTATAGAAGTAAAACATTTATAAATTTATATAATTAATTAGTGTAAATCTGATACAGGCTCTGAGAAAATATGTATGGAGATGGTAAGCCCTACCAGGCATGTCCAACATCCAGCCTGCAGGCTGCTTGCTTTAAAAAATATAATAATAATAAATATAAAAAAGAAATTTTGCTGCTCATATATAATAACTATGTTATGTATTTTGTACGTGGCCCCAAACAATTCTCCTTCACTCAGTGTGGCCCTGGGAAGCCAAAAGGTTGAGCAATCCTGTGGGTAAAGACTAAGAACATAGCTCAAAAAAATCCGATACAAAAAGGAATTACAATGGCATCATAGTGTCTTGATTACTTTCCTCCCATTGCTGAGACAAAATACCCAATGCCAAGAATTAAGACAGGAAAGGTTTATTTAGCTCACAGCTTGGGGAGGTTTCAGTCCATACTTGGCTGGCTCCAAGGTAGGGTGGCCCGTGGCAGAGGGCAACAGTTCATTCATCATGGCAGAAGACAGCAAAAAGCAACAAGATCAAACAGGAGGAATGGTGGCAAGCAGCCTCTTTATCCCCTTATATATGCAAACTATATGCCCCAGGTGCTGAGTTACTGCTGGGTCTACAACTCTTGGTTGAGGGCACTCCCATCTTCCTAACCTGGCTTCACAACACCATTCGGTAATTAGCTATATTGCTCCCATGTGAATTGCACATCATCTCTCTAATTAATGCCTGAAACTTGCATCCCGTGAACTCCAGAGAACAGTCAATCCTTCTCACTTCTTCCTTTGGAAAGACTCCTGCTCTTGCCCTTGATGGGTTATGGTGACGGCCGGCATTTTTATTACATACCCTACATGCGCTGTCTCAGCATTCAGAAGAATGCTGCTGTATCTCATTTCCAGGCTTCAAGAGTTCATTTTCTCTGTTTTTGCAAAAGATTAGATGTAATTCAAAATTAATGCAGCAGAAACACGATAATCCACCTGAACCATTGCTTTATTGGGAGTGCTGCACCTTTATGAAAACCACTGCAGTATGAAAATACACTCAACTCACCAGTCTTTCTACCAAGTCAGTTTTTATAACTTCAGGTATTAAGGGGTGTTTGCACTTATTTATAATACTGTGGACTAAACCCAGGACCTTTGTAATGAGCTACATCCCAAACCATTTTTTAAAATTTTTAATTATTTATTTAGAGACATTTAAATTCACATTTAATGAAAAGAAAGGTTTGTGCTAATACTGTTTGGACAATTAAATGCCTATATCTTGTACTCTGAGTAACTAATTTAAAGATAACCATAAGTGATGTATTAACCATTGTTACCTTCCTATTATCTTGTTTTGAAATTTTCTTTCATTGTTTTCTCTCTAAAATAAATAAAAATAAATAAATAAATGCACATTTAAGGATATCATGGAATTGCTCAATTGCCTGGACTGGGCTTGAACTTGTGCTTGCCACTGTATTGTCAGTCTTTTAGAGATGATTCTTAAATTCACAGGAGGCGTGTATAGGTTATAGGCAGGTACTGTCACATGTTATAAAAGAGCTTGAGAACCCCTGATTTGAGGGTCCCGAGGAGTCCCTGGAATCAGTCTGCCATGGCTACCAATGTACAATCAGATCTTCATCTGGTATAATATATTTTAAAGTTGAGTTGGCAACAACATATTTTAAGTATGTTCAGAGATACTGCAATCCTCCCCACTAAGGTCAACAGCAAAAATACAGAAAACAATTACAGTAAAACAGAGAAAACTAAGAAAAAGAGTCACTGAAGTGTTTAGAAACTATATCTAGTTATTATAGTAAAAAATGGTTGTTGCGAGTCAAAAGGTAATAGCAAGCATGACATGCAAAGTTGGAAGAGTAGGGAGGACAGAGGAGCAAGGTGTGTCTTTCGTACCTTTTAGGAGGCAGCATCTTCTTTGCAAATAGTGCAGAAAAAAACACTGAGATGCACATTTAAGTACGGAGAACAGACGGGGTGAAAGTTTCTTAAGTAAAGCAAGGCGTGAGGGCCAGAAGCAGAGCCAAAGCAGTAAAATTCGTGAACCTGGGTGACACTCAGTCTGAGAAGATGACAGATGACAAACTGGCAGATGAGAAAGAATCTCTGTAAACTGAAGTGCCAGAATTCTTAAATCACAAGCATTTCTTTAAAGGCTTCAAGTTTATGTAGTGGGAATAAAATATTCCTTTTATACTCTTTTATTTTAAAAAAAAATGTGTAGATAGCAGGAAGAATGGCAACCACCATGGGAATCATGACTTCATATTCAACAACCTGGAACCAACTAAGGAGAGGAACATCTGAAGTCCTGAGGATGTGGAGGGAAGCTTCAAACGTGAGGCCAGGAAGAAGCTGGTGTTTGAAGAGTTCCCTGATGGCCCATGAGGAGGCAGCTGCTGGCTGTCGGTTCCACACAGGAAGGCTGTGGGCATAGGAAAGGTATGCTGTGTTTGGATTAAAATTTCACATGATGAGTCTTGAGTGGTTAAGGCTGTGCACATTACTCTCAATGACTCAAATATTGATGAGTATTAAATAGTAGCAGCAGGATCAAATTGTCTTCTGGAAAGAGGTTGACGGCTAGAGAAGAAATCTGCATTGAAAATGAGCCAGAAGGCCATTCACTTGGTGTTTGCTGGCCTAGCACTCACCACAAAGGACTGGGCTGCTCTGTACTCAGGGATAGCGCAGGCTCAAGTTCCACACAGGGAAGCAGTGGAGGCTGGCATTGCCAACCGCCTAATCCCTGGAGAATGTCACTCTGCCCAGAGCATATCCTGGTTGAAGTTACTGGAATAGTAAGGAGCATACTTTTCCAAAGTAGGAGACAGAAGAGAAGGTGCCCTGGAATTAGAAAACAGAGGAGTAAGATTTACTGTAGGTGAAGAAACCTTGTCCACGGACCAAGAGAAAATGCTGATGATCCTCAGTAACTCTGGTGAGAATCTTAATCATGTGTTGCTGTTGTGTGTGTGGTTGTTGGGGACCACTGCGAAGGGGCTCTGAGCAGGATTTAATATTAACCAACTGGCTTTTCATATTTACTTGGGAGTAGTCCGAGCCTTAGGCACTTTGTCTGCAGATGGGCAGTTGATTCATAGTAAATGAACCTCTAAGAGTCGCTGGTCACTGCTGAGGCCTGTATTGGCCTGTGACACTGTGACAACTCAAGGACAAGGTGACCACAGCTGAGGACATCTGACTCCTCCTTCAATTAACTTTCAGGAAACTATGGCTTGCAGCCCTGCTGTGAAGGCCTTTCTGGAGATAACGTATAGCGCTCCTAAATTAACATAATAATACTCAGAGGAGTCCTTGCAAGGGTTCCGGAGTCCTGCCCAGATTCCTGCATTTTCTTCAGTATTCCCCCTCCCTTATTTGAAAACCTAATAAAAACAGGCTACCCAGAAGAGTCTTTGGCTAATTCAGAGAATATAGAAGCTGGAAGAGAATTAGTCCCTCCTGGAAGCCCTGAAATTGTATTCCATTGTCTCATTTTTAATTTACGCCTTTGTCTGTCCACTCAGCTTGGGAGACTGCAGGCCTGATCAGCCTGCAATAACTTTTAGGGTTATTTAAACCGGTTTTCGATGTGTGTGTGTGTGTGTGTGTGTGTGTGTGTGTGTTTTCATGGTTGAACTGTGTAGAAAGTAAACTGAAAGCCTATATTGATGATGCATCTTAAGATACAAAATTCATTCCCCTCAGTTGTGCCTGGTGACAATTAAACTGGATTTTCAACTTGGTAGGTTCGAGAGCTACCTAGGAGATTGTTAAACTACACTTCTCAGTGTGTCTGAGCAGGTTGTGAAAGGGTGACTCGGGGTCCCAATCTGGTCCCTGACCCCTTCTTCTCTGGCGCTTGTCCCCAATCCACTTCCCGGTTGTCACGGGCTAAGCATCTTTGCTGTGCCAACTCCGCCCATCATGCTGTTTTTCCCTCAGAGCCAGCTAATCTTGGATTGAACCCTATAAAACCAGGAGCCTACTTAGACCTCTCTTCCTAGGGCTGCGGATGTTGGCAATCTTGTCCAGATGACAGGAGAGCTGCTTAGCACATACCTACATATCGACTTTTAACTGAACCTATTTGCTGTGCTTCAGAAGACCAAGGAAGGAAGAGGAACCACTGGATCCATCCTTCTCAACATGAACTTCTCCTCTGAATAAGCTGGGGTACTTCACAGATAACCATCATCCATCACCCTCCTGCTGCCCAATCAGAGTTGAATGTGTGTTCTTGAAGTGATCACAGCGTACAGCCAAGAGTAAGAGCCCCTGGATCATAGTGAGAAAAGGGCCTTCAGAATTAGAAAAGTCTCTTTATTTAACTTTAATTCATATCATCACTTTATTAATTCTTCCAGGAGAACACAGAGCCATAATTCAGAGGGATGCTGGGTAATTTTTAATTTGCTTTTTATAAATCCATATTGATGTGAAAAATGAAATGTGTTGAGTTTGACTCTTAAACGTTGAATTGGAATAAAAGACATAAATCTTTGTTCAGTTCACAGCTGAATTAAAAAGTCCTACCAAAGAGAGTCTCTGATAGTGAATTAGCTATGAGTAAATGCTAATACAACTTGTATATTCATTAAGTACTTTTTATTGAGCCAGAAATGTATTGTCTGAAAAATAAGAGATAGAAAGAAGGCTAATGTGCTCTTGCCTTCCTGCTTGCTGTGTACCATTTCTCCTCTCTGATACCTCTCTGTAATGCACTCTGCCTTGGAGCCAGTCAACTATATCCTGAAGCCTCTATGAACTGTGAACCAAGTATACCTTTCGTCCTTTAACTTTGGGTGTCAGGTATTTTGTCTCAGCAATGAGAAAAATACCTAAGATAAAATTTGGTAGAACAGAAGTGGGGTCATTGCTGTGTCTATAGCTGACCATGTGGTTCAGAAACCTTTGAAAATGGCTTGTGGGAAGAGTTTGGAAAGGTTTAGGGATACCAGCTGAGAAAATTGCCCTGGAATGCCTTACGCTATACTGTATGGGAGATTCTGGTCAGAGCTCAGAAGAACAAAATGGTAACAGAAATGTTGTCAGTAAAGACCAGACTGTCTTAGTTACTTTTCTCTTTCCGCTGAGACAAAAATACCCAATGCCCAAAATTCAGAGAGGAATAGTTTATTTATCTCACAGTTTTTACAGGTTTCAATCCATGATTAGCTGGCTCCAAGACAGGGTGGCATGGCAGAGGGGCAACAGTTCTGGGAAGCAGAAGACAGAAAAAGCAACAAGTGAGGAGATAGACAAGACTCTTTTTGTCCCTCATATTGTATTCAGTCTACCAGGATTAGCGCAGTGCCAATCCAATCAATCAACTGATCCAGGAATCACCTACCCTTAACGCCAACATTGCACCCTCAATCCATCACACACTCTAGATTCAGCAACCTCTGAAAAAGCTCTATGACTGCATGAAGCTTTAGGGGGACATCTAGACACATGCCATAACACAGGTATAGGAGGTTTCTGCTGGGAATAAGGACTGCGTTGCTTGTTGGACTCCAAATGATGTGTGTTGTAGCTTGGAAGAAAGTTTGTCTGTATTTTGCTTGTATCCAGAGACTTTGCCTGAGACTGAGGTTAAGGGTGGCAAATTAATTAGTCTTGAAGAAGAAATTTCTAGACAACCTAATGTTGAGGTGGTGGCATAGTTACTGTTGGGGGCTTTTAGCTAGATTTATGTTGAGAATCAAGAGCAAAGAGCCTAGAAGAATGATTCAAAACATTGTGAGTTTGGTCAGAAAGGAAGCTCCAGTAAAGCTGTGGACTGCAAAGATGGAACAGATGACAAAGTGGTCACTGAAAAAACTACCAGGAAAAAGGTAAGTATTTCAAAAAGAAGACAACAGATAATGTGGCCCAGGGGCCAACACAAGAACCAGTGGGATTCTAGCCTTTGCAGTCTCAGAGTTGCAAAAGTGAAAGACTTTCCTTTAAAAAGAAAGCCCCAGAGCACCATGTTCTAGAATGGTGGTGGCCTAGAGTTTGTTCCTTGGGATTTGGTTCAGTGCTCGGTGATCGAGGCACTTGACTCCTGCAGCCAAGAGAAGAGGAAGCCTTGCAGCTTCTCCAATTAGTGGCAGACTCTGGCATCATCAGTGTGTTCCTGGTTTTAGGGGCATGCAGAATGCAGGAGTTGTGGGGTCAGCAAGGCTTCCACACAGATTTCAGAAGAAGTATGCCCCTGAGAGCAGTATGTAAAGCTGTGAGTGTGGAGACCCCAGAAGTTTAGAGAAGGTAGGAACGTGGACTGTCTGAGGAAAGCTGCAAGGAGGGAGCAGAGCCGGCCCAAGAAAGAAGCTGTAGGAGCTACAGCCACCAGCAGTGCCATGGGAGCACAGCACCCAATCCATTTGGAGCTCACACCTTCTCACAATTGCCTCAGACGCTGGACATGGAACTGTAGGACGTAGGGTTTGCCCTGCTGGATTTTGGACTTGCTTTGGTCCCATTCTTTTGCATCCCCCTATTCATACCTTTTGGAATGGAGATGCTTGTCTTTGTGCCATTGAATGTTGGAAGAATTTAGCTTTCTTTTCATTTGTACAGGGGCTCAGAGTTGAGTTTGCATTAAATCTCAGAGGAGACTGAAATTTTCAGAAATACTGAAACTGTTAGGACTTTGGTAACTCTTAGAGAAGGACTAAATGCCTTTTGCATAAAGGGATGTGCTTGAGTCTTTGGGGGATCAGGGCAGAATGCTATGGCTTGTGTCTAGATGTCTCCCTCAAAAGCCTCAGGCAGTTAGATGGGAGGTGCTCTTCAAAGATGGCTGCATCTAGAGTGTGTGGTGCTGGGTTGAAGGGTTATGTTTATCAAATCTGTCTACTGACTAATTTGACATAGTTTTGGCTAGGATTAAGGATATGAGTGCTACCCCCATCCTAGGGTGCATAACTTGGATAAAATATAAGGGACAGAAGAAGGCTAATGTGCTCTTGCCCTGCCTGCTTGCCATGGACTATTTCTCCTCTGCCATATCATCCTGCCTGAGAACCAGCCAACTATAGAGTGAAACCTCTACAAACTCTGAGCCAAATAAACCTTTCCTCATTTGACTTTGGGTGTTGGGTATTTTATCTCAGTGACAAGGAAAGAAACTAAGACAATCATCACAAATTTAAACATACGATTCAAAATTTCAAAGTGAAATTTAGACAAACACAATAAGAAACAGAAGCAGTTTCAACCAGATCAGAAATAAATAGGCTCTTCTTGTATAAAAACTTCTATTTCCCAAAGCAAACCATGACCCAGAGTGGGACAAAGCCAGGCTGTAAACGTTTGCCTTTTCCCTTCTCCTGGCTACACCCATCCTTGCATGTGTGCCTTGCAGACTTGGAAATGCTCCAGCAGCCTCCCATAGCAGGACTCTAGAAGATCACTTCCAGGGGGTCACTCACAGGAAGAGCACTCCCCATCTAACAGGGACCACCTTGAAACACACACCACAAGCCGTGACTCACAACACTTCTGTAGCACAATCTGAGGGGTAAAGTGGCCAAAGAGCAGAGATGGTGCCCGAAGCGTGGCACACAGGACCTACGCAGCCATTAATTGTTAGAACCAGTGGGTTTGAATGTGGCCCGGGCTGTACTACTCCTGGGTGCCAGCACAGTATGGGTGTGCCCTTCCGCTGATCCTGCTCAGTGCTTTGGAAGTCGGCCCTGGACTGGGAGCCAGAGTTTGACTGGAGTCCTGTCTCTCACAGGCAAGTCAGTGTTAGGCTATTTCTGGGCCCCCTATCTTGGCATTGGTGAAGCTCCCTGATGACAGCCTCACTTCTGCCAGCACTCTGAGATCACAGTGCTGTCTCCAATCCAGTTTGCAGATTCAAACTCACAGCAGACCACGGGTGCCAGGGTAGGGAGTGTGTGGTGATCCCTAAGTGAACCCCCAGCCATCCCAAACCTCATTTCCAGATTGTTAAACCTGCTCTGCAGGGGTCAGTGCAGAGAGCTGCTTTTATTTTTTTCCTATTTTAATGGTTGAAATTTTAGAGATTAAAATATGGGTCTATTTTATAGTTTTAAATGTTGAATTCAAAACAGGTCCTAACCGATGCCTTCAGCTCTGACTGTGAGTGGGTGACATTCCGCTGGTGGCATTCAGAGCGCTATCTTTGAGTGCCATGGTAATTATTCGCTTCCCTTCTAGACTGTCGTGTCTGGCATGAAACCTAAGAATTTTAAATACCAGATCAGCAGGCTTACACCCAACAGACATGGCACATCTAACTGTGCAGTTAATGATTACTTGCTGCATTTATTTCAATGCAAAAAGGGAGGCCAGTGGTGATTACAGTAAAACAAAACCATAAACAAACAAACCTAAGTTAAATAAACTAGAAAAAAAATGCTTCTCACAGAATGGGAGTGGGACTCAGGGTTACAGATAAGACATTTCAGGTTCACCCACTCATGGTGTTCCAAGCTGCGCAAATCCAGTTCCTTCTTCTTAGCACATTTTCCAAATCAGATCAAGATACATGAGCTGCTTTGGGGTCTATAGCTGAGGATACACAGCTGTAGGACCAGGCTTTGGGGAAAGACCTTACTTCTTAGGTGACATTTTGTACCAATACCTGTAGAACAGAGTAGATGCTCATTTAGTCTTTTTGAGGAAATTAGACTACTGACCTAAAATTGGGGGAGAGGATGATGTACAACTAGGGGAATGATCCCCTTGATCATTACAAAATCAATTCTAATAATTCAGTAAATTTAGCGTCTCTCCAAATTGCAATCTTCTCCTATCAATTGACCTCATGTGTGCTGAAAATAAAGAAAGAAATGCCTCTAAAGTGGAAAAATGAATATGGACAGAAATTCATCCTGAGAATTTGGTGGTACTTCCTGGCATATTTTGTGCACCCACTATGAGCTTGAAAATCAGGGTATACTGTTCTCTAATGGTGTCCCAGCCCCCCGCTTCAGAGCTAAATGTGCAAATGTAAAATCATTCTCTAATTCAGAAAGGGCAAAGTCTCACATTTGCAGGACTATTTCTGATTTGCACAAATGGCATCATTTCAGATAGAGCCAGGAATTAAATACAAGCTCAGAAACAATTTTGCTGCAGGTGAAAAATGACTTGAGCAAGAACAAAATAGCATCTGTTTTTTGAGCTTTGGGCTGGGGTCTGAGGAGAGGACCAGTGGGCCATTGCAGACTGCATGCTGAAGATATCCCTTCAATGTGTCAGGTCAGTCACCCGACACTCTGACTCGCCAGGAAGGATGGGTGGATCCAGATGGCACAGCGGCCTCTGCAAAGCCTTGTGTGTCTCAACCCCCAAGTCTGCTGTTGCCTACAGCTGTAGCTGCTGGACAACAGAACACTTCTAGAAAAGTCAGGTTAAACAGAACACACTAGGATAGTTGCTATGGTGGAGACATGTATGAGAAAGAAAGGCTGAGTGTCTCAGATCAGGTGTTAAATAATGAAAGAAAAGTCACAACTGATAAAAGCAAAACTTCAGACTTTAGCCATGCCTTAAAAATTCCATATGCATGTTTGAAAGAAATGAGTAGCAGTACTAATCATTCACAAAATGAGAGAAAACTCATCTCATTAATGTAATAGCTAATAAGGTTGGAATAGCCAAATATATTCTCAAAGATTTAAGATAAGTACACCTTTTCTATTTTTTTATGGTGAGAACAAATAATATTTAGAACAGTACTTCGAGTGAAACAAAGCTTGAAAATGCTTCACCTCAGAAGCAACAAGCACACCCACTGCCAAGGTCTTGGTTTCTAATTCTGTTCTCTAGCAAAAAGCAATCGCGGTTCCCTGGAGAGACAGTTTATCCTAGGGGGAGGGGTATGCAACGTGACACTTTTTAAGGAGGGAAGCAAGGAGGTGAGAAGTCAAGTGAGAAGTTTGTAAATGGAACAAAGGAGGCAACTTAGGGAGATGCCTGTGGCCAACCTGAACGATAAAATGAGCGATATTATACTGAATTATAACAAGGCCTAAATAAATATCCATGAGTCCACAGTGGTATAAATGTGATTGAATACATAGATAAGGCAGAGATAATAGAAAAATGTACATGAAGAACCCCAAGTAATTTTTGTGACCGTTCTGCTCTTGAAGAGGAGGGACACAGGCTCTTCAGCTGCTTCCTTCAAAATGCTTTCCTTCTGAAGAGAACAGTTCAAAACAGATGGGGGAAGATAGCTTTATGGTGGGTAAACCTGACAATACCACCTAAGCAGGTGGCCAGGCTGAACACCAGCAGCACTAAGTCAGATTGATCATACCTACCCTTGATATGGTAAACCCTGAAACTCACTGTAAGCACAGGGGAATAGTATGGAGACCAGTATTATCAAAACCGTGGCTTCTAATACATGGCCAGTCTGAGAACCCACCATAGCCAAGAGCGGCGGAGGCAGTATGACAACTAAACGTGACCTAAGACCTTGAATGGAACCCTGAAACAGAAAATGAACATTAGGAGGGAAGTGAGGAAATCAGAATAATGTAAGGACTGGGCTCAATTTTAAAATGGTTTCTGGTGCCTTGATAAGACCCAGATTTCCAGGGTGGATATTCTTCAAGTTATTTTTAAAAGGGGAGAAAATATGGAAATAAACATATGGGAAGAGGAGGAGGACTGAGGCAGGGGAGCCTACGATCAACTGTTCTCCTTGAAAACACAGGGCCTGTGTCCTGAGATTCCTTTTGGAGGTAAAATTAGACAGAGCAATTGTTTGCTTTCAACACAGCAAGTGAGTCAGCGTGTCCCCCTCAGAGCAGCAAGAAGCCTGGAGGGTTTTTCACTGCTTTCTTCTACCATGCAACCAGAGTCCGTAAAAAGTGGATTACAGATGTGAGCCAAGAGAGATAGTGTGGTTATCAACATGGTGTTGCTTTTTACATATGCCTTTTAAGGAGTAACATTGAAACAGGAAGGCTGTGCCCCTCCATGGCTATCAGGGAGCCTGGGATTGTGAACATTCAGGTAGAAGTGGTTCCCAGACCATACCCATCCACGCCATGGGGGAGGCAGGAGAGGACTTCTGGGAAGGGTAGACTATGAGCTTCACTGACCACAGTCAACAAGGCCCATGGAGCTGCCACTCTGTGTCTGGTGCTGTCCTCACCGTCAGGTCATAAGGAGGCTGAAGGGAAAAGGACTCTGGGAAATGGAGTACAGGAAGTACCAGGTGTTATAGTTTGGATTTTTCACATCCCCACAAAGGCTCTGTTGTCCAAGATGGGACTTCTTGATCACAGGGTCCAAGTCCTCAGTGGGTCACTGAAGGATTCACAGCTGAATGTGCTGTTAGGATTGAGAAGGTAGACCACTGGGACATGACCTGGGTGGTGTGTCCTTGTCCCGAGCGCTCTCTCTGCCTCTATCTCTCTGTCTCTGTCTCTGTCTCTGTCTCCGTCTCCCCCCTGCCATGTGGTGAGCATCCTTCCTTCCTTGGCTATACCCCGCTGCCAAACTGTTTCTACTCTGCAGCCTGCACAGCTTGGACTGAAATCCTAAGCCAAAATAACCTTCTCCTGTGAGTGTCAGGGGTTTGGTCCCAGCAGCACAAAGCGACTCACGCCAGGAACCTGTCCCCCACACACTGAAACTCTAGTTGCACTGACAGAATTTCATACAAGTATTGAAATTTGGGAGTCTATTGAAGGCTTTCTTCTTCCAAAGAAAATGTGGGTACAAGCTGTGGCTGACTTTGGTCAATGTGAGCTCTTAGCACAGGTACCTCTCTCCATTCCGACTGCTGGCAGCAGCTGTGCCGCATCCCTGGAGTGACCTACACATAGAGTGTGGGGCGATGGGGAGCAAAACACATGGGCATATTCTGTCCCCGCCATCCTGGCTGTGCAGGAAGCTGAGTGAGAAGGACTCCTCCAGCTGTGAGTTTAAAGCCAGTCTGGGTGACTTAACTAGGCCCTATTTAAACAAACAAACCATGGTAACCTGACCTCCACATTTGGGGTCTGCATTCTGGCCACTGGTGGCTGCTGGTGCAGATCTCAGAGGTGCCATTGCTGTCACCCCCACCCTGCTGCAGGCCCCTCCAATTCCATAGGTAGTTGTCATGCCTCCCTCACCTATGTGCAACCCTCCTTCCCTGACAGGAGGACCTCCAAGCCATCTCTTATCAAAATGTAAAAACTGATCCTAAAGTTTATGCAAAATCTAATAGGACTTCTAATAACTAAAGCCAAAATCTTTTTTAAAAAGAAAAAAAGAAAGAAAACCAGAGGACACACACTTTCCTCCACTTTACTGCTCTCAAAATAATTGAAAATGAGACAAAAAGACAGTGACTTGGGGGAAATATTTTAGACATCAACAAAACAAACTCACTGTATTATTAAGATATTTTAATAGGTAAAATGGTGGATAGTTTTAAAGGTACAGGATCTAGTGTTAAAAGGGGTAAAGTACAGTATCTATTGCACAGTAAGAACACTAATGTGCTGTGGATTTTTAAAAAAATAAACTAGAGAAAAGCACTCTGAATGTTTTCACTACAAATAAGTGATAAATATTTGAAGGCACAGATATGCTTACCATGAATTGAACACTGCACAGCATATACAAGTATTAGAACGTCGCATGGAGCCCTACAAACATGTATGACTTTTGCATATCAACTTAGAGAGGAGGAGTAGAGCTTATGGGAGGTGACCTGGGAGGACGGGACCCTCATTTGCAGGATTATGGTAAATCCTTCCATTCTAGAAGAATTGTTTGTAAGGCTGCTTTGTTCCTAAACCATCAAAGCGAGACCACAGCACACTCAAGGAAGTTTGCACCTGGAACGTTCATGAGCTGGGGACGATTGTGTCCTTATGGAAGGGCTCGAGGGAGCAGGTTGCTCTCCTGCTGCGTGATTAACAATGCTCACTCTTTCCTCTCTGAGGGTGCAGTGATAGGAACCACCTTGGAAGCACGGAGAATGCTTGATACCAGATCTACCAGCACCTTGATCTTGTACTTCTCAGATTCTGCAACTATGAGAAATAAATTTCAATGCTTTAACGTTTTTTAAGAAAAAAGAAGACTCCATAAATTCATGGAAATTAAATAACAACTCCCTGAGCAACCAATGGGTCACAGAAGAAATTAAAGTAGAAATTAAACACTACTTAACAATCAAACAAAATACAGATACAAGCTACCAGAACCTGTAGGATGCAATAAAAACAGTCCTCAGAGGGAAATTTATAGCAGTGGATTCCCACATCAGGAAAACAAAACAAGCACAAACAAACAGCCTTATGTTACACCTCAAACTTCTAGAAAAAGAGAAGCAAGTTAATCCCAAAGCCCAAAGAAGGGAGGAAATTATAAAGATCAGAGCAGAAATTAATGAAATTGAAGCTAAGAAAATAATACAAAGAATTAATGAATCAAAGAGTTGGTTCTTTCAAAAAATAAAATTGATAAACTCCTAGCCAACTTTATCAAAAAGAGGGAAAAAAAACTCAAATCCATGCAATAAGGAATGTAAGGGGTGATAGCACTAAAAATCCTGTAGAGATTCACAAAATCATCAATTCTTACCTTGAAAATCTTACATCAGTTGGAAAACACAGAAGAAATGGACAGATTCCTAGATACATATGAATTACCAAAGCTGAATCAAGAAGATATAAAAATCTTAAATAACACAGTATCAGCCAATGAAATGGAAAATGTAATAAAAAAACTTACCAACAAAAAGCTCAGGTCCTGATGGATTCAAAGCTGAATCCTAGGGTTGGGGATATAGCTCAGCGGCACAAGCGCCTGCCTGGCAGGAGCAAGGTCCTGAGTTAGATTACCAGTACACACACAAAAAAGCTGAATTCTACAAGAAGTTTGGAGAAGATTTAATACCAATTCTTCTCAAACTCTTTAAAGAAATAGAAAAGGAAGCAATTCTCCCAAACTCATTCCTGGAGGCAAGTATCATCCTGATACCAAAACCAGAAAAAGAACTAACTAAAAAAGAGTACTACAGGTCAATCTCCCTAATGAACATAGATGCAAAAATTCTCAATAAAATACTAGCTACTAACAGAATGCAGCAAATCATCAAGAAGATAATACACCATGACCAAGTGGGATTCATCCCAGAAATGCAAGGATGGTTCGATATATGCATATCAATCAATGTAATATACCATATCAACAGAGCTAAAGACAAGAAATACATGATCATCTCAATAGATACAGAAAAACTTTTGATAAAGTCTAACACTTATTCATGATTAAAAACTACAGAAAATTGGCACAGATGGACTTTACCTCGATCTGATAAAAGCCATCTATGACGAATGAATAGGCAATATCATATCAAATGGACAAAAACTGAAACCTTTCACTTTAAAATCAAGAACAAGAAAAGGATGTTCACTGTCACCACTCCTGTTTAACAGTTCTGGAAACACTAGCCAAAGCAATCAGACAAGAGAGAGAAATAAAAGGAATAAAGACAGAAAAGGAAGAAGTGAAATTATCTTTATTTGCAGGTAACATGATACTCTACATAGGAGACCCCAAAAACTCTAACAAAAGACTCCTAGAATTAATCAACAAATTCAGTAGCATAGCAGGTTACAAAGTCAATATTCAAAAATTAATAGCATTCCTATATACAAACAAGAAACATACTTACAGAGAAATAAGGGAAACCATACCTTTCAAAATAGCACCCCCAAAATCTAAATACTTAGAAATCAATCTAACAAAAGAAGTAAAAGATCTGTACAGTTAAAATAACACCACTCTGAAGAGGTGGTGTGAAGAGGATTTCAAACAACAGAAAGATATTCCTTGCTCATGGATAGGAAGATCCAACATTGTGAAAATGACCATACTCCTCAAATTGTTATATAGATTCAATGCAGTTCCAATGAAAATATCACTGGCATATTTCACAGACTTAGAGAAATATTCCTATTCATCTGGAACCAGAAAAGACCCAGAATAGCAAAAGCAATCCTGGGAAACAAAGGCAAGCAGGAGGTATCACAATTTTGGATTTGAAATTATACTACAAAGCCACTGTGATAAAATCAGCAGCATGGTTTAGCAAAAAAAAACAGACCTGAAGATCAATGGAATAAACTGAAACATGCAGACATAACCACAAAGAGTCTCAGCCACCTTATCTTTGACAAGGGGTCTAAACATGTGCATTGGAAGAAAGATAGCCTCTTTAATAAATGATGCTGGAAAAACTGGCTTTCCATATGCTGAAGACTAAAACTAGACCCAAGTTTATCATTATGCATCAAAAGTCAAAACAGCTTAAAGATCTAAATATTAAAACCCAAATACTAGATCTATTGGAAGAGAAAACAGGTGGAAGTCTTGAAGACATAGGAGTAGGTAGATAGTTCATGAACAAAAACCAGACTGCACAGGAAATATTTCAAAGAATCAACAACTGGGATTTCATCTTATTGAAGTTTTATATATCAAAAGAAATCAAGAAACAAGATGAAAAGAAAACCCATGAATTGGGAAAAAATTTTAGCCAAATGTTCCTCAGACAAAGGACTCCTGCCTAGAACATATAAAGAATTTTTAAAAATCAGGCCCCCAAAATTCAAAGACCCAATACAAAAATGGGCATCTGAGATGAATACACACTTCTCACATGAAGAAATACAAATGGCAAATAAATACATGAAAAAACGTTCAACATCTTTAGTCATTTGAGGAATGCAAAACAACACTGAGATTTCATCTCACCCCAGAAAGAATGGCTACCATCAAGAAATCAACATATAACAAATGCTGAAGAGGCTGTGTGGCAAAAGGAACTCTTCTCCACTGTTGTAGGGAATGTAGACTGGTGCAACCACTGTGGAAATCAGTCTGGAGATTCCTCAGTAAACTAGGATTAGAGGTCTCATTCAACCCAGCTATTCCCCTCCTGGGTATTTTTCCAGAAGAACTGAAAACATCATACCTCAGCGATATATGTGCACCCATGTTTATAGCAACACAATTTGTCATAGCTAAATCTTAGAAACAACCCAAATTCCCATCAATTGAGGAGTGGATAAAAAGGATGTGGCATTTTTATATAGCAAAGTATTACTCAGGTATAAAGAAAGATAAACGAGGCATTTATAGGTAAACAAACGCAACTAGACCATAGCCATTAGTATAATAAATCAGATTCCCATGTATAAACATTGTATTTCCTCCCTACTATAAAAACCTGAAAGAGTAAATGAAACCTGAAAGGTACAATAGATATTGTGAAAGGGAAAAGAAACTGCTCAAATGGGAAGGAGAAACTGGGATGAAGGAGGGAAGAGGAAAAGGAAAGAACAAAGAGGAAATAAATACGTGTATTATACACAGGATTAGCTAAGACAATTAATTGTACTACTAATATCTGTCGGTTTATTGAAAGGGACTTTGCCATGTGTGTAACAGATGTAACACTACATTTGATATATAAATATAATGTGTAATTGTTTGATCAGTCTTGCATGCCTCTATCTGGTGCAACCATTTTACATGCAACCATTTTAAAGAAAACATTATGGAATATAACAGCCATTGTTAATATCCCATCACTATGTTTTAAAACTCTGTATCATTTTCATTGTTCTCTATGCTGTTTTGCTTGTGTATTTGTTTTTGTTATTTTATTTTTTCTTTTCTCTTTAAAATGAAAAAACAAAATTGATATGTATATACAAGGATAGCTGGGATAGGTGTATTGCTGGTGTCTGTGCTTTATTGAAAGGAACAGTCAATGCTTAAAATCTTCTTTTTTCTTGACCAATTTTGCATGCTTGAATCTGGTAATCAGAATGACTGGTCTGAAAACAATAATATGCAGTATATGAACCATTGTTGAACTCCTACCATGTTATATGGTGAAACTCTGTATCATTTCCAATTTTTTTATTATTACTTGTTACCGTCTTTGATTGTTTGATCAATCTTACATTCTTATGTCTGGTGGACTGAGCAACTTCACTGAAGATAACAGTAGGTAATGTAGCAACTATTATTAATTCCTATCATTTTGTTTTGAGGTCATGTATTATTTTTGTTGTTTTTGTTTTGTTTTGATTTTGTCTTCATTGTTGTTTTGTAGTTCTTTTCACTCTTTAAAATAAAATTTAAAAGAAAAGAAAAAAGAGAAGTAATGACCTTCTCAGTGTTCTGGTCTGAACGTTTATGTCTCCCCAGAATACACATGTTGAAACTTAATCCCCAAAGCGATGGAATGAGGAAATGGGCCTTGTGAGAGGTAACTGGGCCCTGATGGTGGCCCCCTCCTGAGTGGGATCAGTGCCTTTACTCCAGGAACTCCAGGGAACTCCTCTACCCCTTCTTCCCTGAGAAGACACAGAAAGAAGGTGCCAACAGTGAATCAGAAAACAGGCTTCACTAGACACCAACCCTGCCAGTGAACTTGGACTCTCAGCCCTCCCCACTGTTTGCAAGCCATGCCGTTGGTGGCATTTTGTTACAGCAGCTGCAATGACCAAAGACTTGGGGCAGCACTGGGAGATAGTGTCGAATGCCATTGTGGATCACATATCACCACGGGAGGGGGCTGAAGTAGCTGGAGTTCTCACCGATGTCCCTCCAGTGCAGGAAAAGGATGACTTACACACAGGTTAATACAGCCACACAAAAACCAGCAGATGGGCTTTGATCTTAGCAGCAGGAAGGTGGTTCTCCTCAGTTTTAATTTTTTTCTTGCACTGAAATTTATTTTCACAACCAAAAGTCATTTAATTTGACTGCAGTTAAGTTAATTTAAAGTTATAGACATTCTTCAGGTCTTGCTTACTTTCTACTAAATAGAAAACCCTACTGTAGGCGGCATGGTGGGCATCCAGCCAGGTGGCAGTTTTCCTCTACAAAGACAGAGCAGCCATAGCAACCATTGGCATGCAACAGATACAGGCTACTGAGGCAGCGTGGGGCAGGGCCCTGTGAGGGTTAGGCAGCATGTCAAGTGTCCATTTGTGCATAGCAATGGCTACCAACCTGGAGAATGAAAACGATTCCCTCTCAGAACACAGCTCTATGGGTCAGACTTCACACACACAGCTCTGCAGTTCTTCATTCTGGATCTCTGATCTAGTTCAAGGCATTGGGTGGGTTTGGCACTGACCCGCAATCTGCTTGTGAATACATTCAAATTGGTGGCAGAATCAGCTCCTCGTGGTTGCAGAACTAGAGTCCTTGTTTCCCTGCAGGCTGCCAGTCAGTAGCTGCTCTCAGCTGCTGGACCTCACTTGCCTTTTTGACAAGGTCTTTAAGCCAACTATGCATGTCCAGTTCTTGTCATGCGTGGCTCCCAACCTCCTCTTCTGGTACCAGGTGGAGGGCTTTGCAGGACTAGATGAATGGGAGATGCCCACATGCACAATATCCTGTATCTTATCACAGGAAATGCACCTGACCCAGGGTGATAATTACATCTGCAGTATCTTTCTATAGCAGTCTCTAGATTAGCATCTGACTGAAGAGCCAAGGGACAGAACCTTGAGGATCGTCTGTAGAATTACACTTATCAGAAAGAGGCCCTACAGCCATAGAAGACAATAAACACAAAAGCGTGCAAAGCCAGAGCTAAAATGGACTGCGTATGCACAGTCATCCGAGGAGGCCAGCTGGGGGAAGACTGAGGTGAGCTTGAAAGAACCAGGAGGATTTGGGCACGAGCGAGGACAGTGCAAGTGTCTCAGGTAAGGTGAGAGAAAAGAGGTGATGGGGCCAGCAGGTGCTGCATACGGTAGTCAGGGTCCAGGTGTGGTCACAGCAGCCTGTCCAGCAGCTCGCCCACACCGGAGCGAGGCTGATTGAAGAAAGGGCGACAAGGCAAGCATCAGCTAAGCAACAACGAGTGACACTTCCTTTGCCACCTGCCATTTAGAAGATGCAGCCCGGCTCCACACTGAGTTTCTAATTAATGACGGAGATGGCATCTCCAGCTTCCTCTTGCTGGCTGGATTTTGTGACATCGTTACCATGTGAAGTGCAGTATGCTGCTTTGGTCTCCTCAGCCTGCCCAAGCAAAAATACCACAGGCCGGTGGCCTCCGCAACACTGATCTCCCCCAGCTGTGCAGGCTGAAGTGTAAACTTAGGGTGTAAGCTGGGTGGCTCCCTCCTGAGGACGGGGGAGAAGGTGCTCCAGGCTTGCGCTGCTTTGGGCAGCTCATGGGCCATCTTCTGTGTTCCTCCGCTTGTATTCGGGTCGGCCGGGCTCCCATTCCTGTCCACAGGGCTTTGTCCCTGCGTGCACGTCTGTCTCCCAAGCCCTGCTTTCCGTAAGTCACACTGGATTAGGACCCCACCGGTCACGCTGTGTTAGGGTCCTGCACGCCTGCGGGTCACCTTGGAACAGGGCTCTGCTATTCTCTGCTGTGTCTTCATCTTAGATTATGGGTTTTGTTTTTTTATTTTAAAGAGAAAAGAAGAAAAATAAAACAACAAAAGCAAAGACATAAACAAAACAACATGAACACAATACTGGCTAGAATTTCAAAGCAAGGTGACAGAAAATTAACACGGTTGTCGTATCACTTATGGTTATTTTCAAAGCGGTTGCTCCGATTACCAGATCTAGGCATGGAAGACTGATCAAGCAAGTACACATTAACTGTTCCTTTCAATAAACCAGTAGAAATCAGTAGCATAATTACCTTAGCTAGCTGGTGTATATATACGTGCTTTTCCCTTCCTCCCGTCTTTCTTTTCTCTTCTCCCTCATCCCAGTTGTTCTTTCCTTTTGAGCATTTTCTTTCCCTTTCACCATATCTATTGTACCTTTCAGATTTTATTTACTCTCGCAGGTTCTTACACTAGGGAGGCAATACAATGTTTACACATGTGAGTCTGATTTATGTCACTGATGAGTATGGTCTCTATTTACACCCATTTACCTATAAAAGCCTCAAGTGTATCTTTCTTTATAGCTGAGTAATACTCCATTGTATAAAAATACATCTTTTCTATCTGTTCCTCAGTTGATAGGCATTTGAGTTGCTTCCAGGATTCAGCTATGACAAATTGCATTGCTATAAACATGGGTGCACATATATCGCTGAGCTATGATGTTTTCAGTTCTTTTGGAAAAATATCCAGGAGGGGACTAGCTGGGTTGAATGGGACCTCCAGTGCTAGTTTACTGAGGAGTCTCCACACTGATTACTTTAGTGAGGTCTCATCCAAAAGTACTGAGGGTCAGGAATTCAGCACATCAGTTCTAAGGGGACAAAATCCAACCCCTACTCCTTACCTTTGTCCTCTAGAGGTTGCCTCACCCCTCAGGACAGACACTACACCATCCCTGCCTTTCTCCTGTGGAGAGCAGACTACAAAATTCCGTACTTTGCTTCATGAAGTGAGGTTATCTGGAGCAGCTATGGCCCCATGAGCTTGACATTGTGCAGTCAGAGGCCGTATCGGACCTGAATCGAAACCTACATTTTAGCAAGACCCCCCAGAGGAGTTTTACTCAAAGTTTGAAGGGCAACATTTAATAGACTTGATCAGAAACAGAAAGTTCTTTAGGGACCATATCATTGATATCAAAGTAACACTTCTTAAAAATTAAAGTAAGGTGTTGGCAGAGGTGATACAAAGGACTTAGTCTGATGTACTTCTCATAAAAGGGTAGATTAGGCTCAGATATATACTAAAATATTTGCTTGTTTTTCACTTTAGTGGTGCTGGGGATCAAACCCAAGGCCTCGAGTGTGGTAAGCATATGCTCTATTATAGAACAAAATCTCTAGCCCCCATTATTTATTTTGTTAAACAGTGCCACCATTAACACTAGGGGAGACCGCCACACATTCATTAGCTACACTTAAATTAGAGCCAGACATTTACTCACTCAGAAAACCTCCATGGAGCCTTACAGTGTGCTGTGTGCACCAATCCACAGCACAGGGGTTGGGGTCCTGGCCACAGTACCCCTCAGGCTTGCTCACCGCTGAAGCTCAGTCTGCTCAGCTGTACAATGAATAAGATAACGTGGCTGCTTGGAGATGTGGGGAACTTAGCTGTGAGCTCTGTACAGCACTTAGAATGGTGCCTGCTATGGGCTGGGTATAAGGCAGATGCCAGCCTGAGGCTGTCCTTGCAGGCAGCTGTGGAACTGCTCTGCCTAGGCCTGGGGACTACGGGCGAGCGGAAGGAAGTGCACCCAGGAGCAGATGCCAGGTGGGTCATGAGCACAAGTGAAAAAGTAAAAAGTCCTTCAAGGTCTTCAAGGGTGATGAGGAGGGGCGCTCTCACTGAGGCAGTGGGCCAGAGTCCTCAAGATTTGCAAGGAAATGAGGGCAGGGAAGTGCTGGCTGGTTCTTCCCAGGTGTGTCTAATGGGGGCAGTGTTTTTGGAATCAGTGTGAGCAGCTGGGTGGGTTGGTGACTCCTCCAGAACTCCAGGTAAAGACAGCCCAGCGCTGGGTCATCCACCAGGGGCCTGGTGCCCACCAGACATCTGTACAGTCCCGCTCTTCCCCTGGAGCTGCAGCCAACCAGGGCACTGCCCACCACTGACCCTGGGGGTAGGGGCAAGATGGGTCTGTAGGGAGGTTAAGAAATAGTGCCCTTTTCTTTTTCCCTTCCTTTTCATTTTGTATGATTGGTCTCTTTTGTTTAATTTTCAGTCCCAGTTGCAGTTTTGAATGTGTGTGTTTCTTGCTGTAGAAAAGGACAGCGAGAAGGAAGAGTCTGCCCCAGGCAGCTGATATACAGCAAGAGGTATGCGGAGAGGACCTGCTCTGAGGGTGCCCCACCTTCTTGCCAGCCAGCTGGCCACCTGCCTGAGGATTCACAGAGGGTGGAATCTGACTCTGAACTTCCAGGAACGTTTGTGGGCTCTTGAAGATCCCTAACCTGAGAACTTCTTCAGCTGCAATTCAGCTCTGCACTGTGGTTCCCCTGAGGCCCCTGTGGTCATCTCTCCCAGGAGTCTCCACAAGAGCTCCTGCTCCCACCAAGCAAGGGGTTGGGCCAGACGCTGCTCACTCTCTGACCTCTGTCACCAGAGCCACCAGCTCTTCTCACTGCCTCTGAGATTCCCAGGTGCCTTCAAGCCCAAATTTTCAGAGAACCCTGCCTGGCTCTGTGACAGAGAGGAATGGTCCAGAGAAACCCTCCAAGCTGGGGATCCACTGCGTGACCAGGATCAAATCTCCAGGCCTCCCTCTCTCTCTCTGTCTCTTTCTCCATGTCTTTATCTCTCTCCCTCCCTCCAGCCCTCCTGTTTCATTCTCTGCTTGATGAGAGAGTAAAACTTGTGAGGCTCTTCTCCTTTTCTGAATTCTATACAGCACAGCCTTTGCAAACACGCAGCTGTACCTTGGCTTGGGGAGGAGACTTCAGTCTGCACCCTGTCATGGTGCTTCCCCATGAAACAACTCTGCCAGGGGTCTGTGGGCAGAGGGAAGGTAGGGGCTGCACCAGGTGGGGGAAGCTGAAACTGCAGATCATGAGGTAGTGGATTCTGTCCAAATGAATGCAACAAACCAATGCACGAGAGCCTGAACCTGATGATCACCCTGCACCATGGCAGGCAGATGCAACTGCAGGAAGCAGAGAGGCAGGTCCCTAGGTCTCACCTGCGAGGCTCAATGAAAGGGACAACGATGTGTGACCTAGCAGGTGAGGGGACAAAACCAACCACGGCAATGAGAAATGGACAAGGCCATGTGAAGGCAGTTTTGGGAAGACACACACCCACCAAGGGCATGTGCCTGAGAGGGCACTTCCTGCCTGTGCTTCAGTTGGCTTGGGCACCTGTCCTCCATCTTGGTTGAGCCCCGGGAGTCCCCCAAGCAGCTCCTACATCCCTGTTAGGGCCAGCTATTTCATTGGCTTGTGTCCTGTGTGTTGGGCCGGACCCTTTCGGTGCCAGGAGCTTGGAGTCTGAGAAGGGCGACTCTGCCCGGGTGAGGGTGCCCCTCCCGGGCGCAGGCGGCACCTTCTCTCTGTCCTCACTTGGTAAAAGGCTCAGAGTTGCTCTCGCCATCCTGTTCAAAGGGGCGAGTCCCCTTCCCGAATACTCTGTCCTCATAACCCCTCCCTTCCCAAACGACCTGTTCCTTAATCCAGACGGTACTAGACAGTGGGTGCTTTTTCACCAGATATTTAGGTCTTTCTGCCCCAAAGAATCGAGTGGGACATGCAGAAATAACAAGACAGAGATCGTTAAAGAAAAGCACACTCCAGCACGGAAGCGGGCCTGTCAGAAAACTCAGCATGAGTTTGACTCAGAGCAGCCCCTGTGTGCTCCAGGTTTCAGGTGTAAATACAGAGATTTCCAAGCAGGCAGCACCCAGGGGTGTGCCTTTACTGCCAGTATAAAAGCATACCCTCAAGAACAGAGGGCAGGCCAGTTACTCCCCTGCCAGCCCTCAAATTCTAAGAAACTAAAAGCAAAGCCAAGGCTAGAACTCAAGGCAGGTGCCGTCTCAGTCTGCCCCCTCTCTGTTCTTCAGGGTGCCTTCCTTCCATCCCTGATAGCTCCCACCCCTGAACTCCACTGGCTTGAGACTCGCCCAAGTGCACTTCAACCTCCCACACCGAAGACAGACTGCAGAATGTACTTCCCTTTATAATTCTATGCCTTTCCTACATTTCTGTGCACCCCACCCAATTCTTCCTTGGGGAGATAAAGAGCTTGACACCAAAAATCCAGGAACATCCTCACCTTAGGGGCTCAGATGTGAGCAGATGAATTTGAGGCATGGAGCAGCCGGGGCGCAGGTTTGCAGCTGTCTCTAAAACCCCAGAGTGCTTGTATGAGTATCCGGAAGTGAGGGTACAGGTGAAGGACCTGAGATATTTCCAGCCTGCAGACCTTCGGGCCGAGTGGTGGCTGGAAATCCCGGCTGGGGTCCCTTTCTAGAGAGCTTCCAAAGCTTTCAGCACCAGGCGGAGGGCTGTGGACTGTAATTCACACGCAGCACGGGGCTCATGCTGACAAATTGGGGGTAAGAAATTGTGCGAGTAGAGCTGTGTTTTAGGGGAAAGAATTTGGCTGTTTTGTGCAAAAGAAGTTGGCTGGAAATCAGGGACCTGGGAGAAGCTGTTGCAAAAAGAGATGTGTAATGAAGGCATCGATGCAAGCTAAGGGCCAGGGGAAACTCCAGATTCTAAAAATACATTCCTCAGCTCAGCAGCGCAGGTGCTGCGGTCTGGGCCGCAGCGGGGCGCGGGAGGCTCTGGCTCTTCAGCAGTCTGCGCACGTTCCCTGTTGCTGGGGAGCAGGAGGGCTGCTGGCTGAGTAGTGCTTCCTGCAGGACAAAAGCAGCTGGTATTTTCCTTGCTAATTTCAGCCCGTGACGTCCTCTCTGAACATAATAAGAGGCTCACTGGTAGGGGATGGGGCTGGTCAGGCGGAAGGCGGAGGTGACCAGGAGGCCTGCCATGGTCCAGAGGTTGCTGGGGACCCACACAGCAGCACAGCCCTGCCCAGGCACAGAGAGGATGCTGCACAGCCCGAGTCTCAGGCTGAATCTCTGTAGGTGGTGGTGGAAGCCCGTAGCACATCACAGGGTCCCTCCCAGCTTTGGTCTTTGGCACCCTAAATGCTGCTGCTTCTCTTTAGGAAACAGATGTGCACATGCCGGGCCTCAGGGTGGTGATCCACTGTATGATTCCTTTTTATATAACATTCTCGAAGTGACGCAATGGAAGAAACGAAAACAGATCAGAGATCACAGAAACAGGGCCAGATGGAGCAGGCAGTGGTGGGGGGAGGTGGGGATGGCTGTAAAGGGGAAAGAAAGGACCTTGAGGGGACAAAAATGTCCCGTACTTGTTCCACAGTGTGTGCTCCATTCATAGGAATCATGTTTATCGTCATGTGCCAGCTAAAAAGACTGAGCGAGGAAGTGCTCTGCGTCTTAACTGGTGGTGGGATGTGAGCCTACGCACGTGATAAAATTGTATAGAAATAAACACACATGTAGATGCACATGCTTGTGAATAAAGCAGACAGTATGAATATGATTGAATCATACACAATCCAGTTTAGGTATCCTGGATCTGATATTATTCTTTTGGAAACATTGCTCATGGGGGCAAACTGGATAAATAGGATCGGTCTGTATTATTTTCACAACTGCTTGTGGATCCACAATTCTCTCAGTAAAAAATTTTAATTTAAACATCACAGAAGGTTTGAGAGTAGAATAGTTGTCATGGAGATAAATAGATGGGAGACGCAGGCAGAGTGCCAGGAAGGCACCAGCAGCAGGGTAAGCAGCCACTGCAGAGACCCTGAGCTAAGAGGACAGCAGTGTGCCCAGGGGCGCTCTGCATCCCTAGCACGACAGGAGACAGGAAGCCAGGGGAGGGCGTGGAAGAGATAGTTAACGCTGACGTAATAATACGCACGTGTTCACACACCGTCCCAACCCCTGAACAGGCAGCTCTAAGAGTCCAGTTACACCCAGGAGGACAGAGTGGAGCAGGCAGATTCCATAGCTGCAACAAAGCTCAGCAGCGCATGCTTGAGCACCTCAGGCTCTCCCACTCATCCAGCGCCGGGGAAGCCGAGTGTTCCAGAGGACATGGATGTGTGAGAAAAGTGCACCGCGTCTTTGTGTCACCCTTAGAAGGAACTTTGCCAGAGCGACCTTGAACCATAGAGAGAGCTACACATGAGTGACAAGCTGAACGTCATGTGTCATGCCCCCGCGACCTCAGGGCTTGCTTGTACATTCAGCAGATAGGAATTGACCTGCCCACCACAGAAAGGTCTTAGAGCAGAGTGGCCTTAATTGGTTTATGTTTCAGCAAGGCTCTCAGCCCTTTTGAGAATGGGCTGCAGTGAGCAAGCAGGGGATTCTCTCCAGAATATGACAACCTCAAGGTGAGAGCAGCCTGAACCACCATGGTTAGACTGCAGGGACTGGTTTCTGAAGATCTGTAGAAGATAGGCTTGGCAGGGTTTTCTGACGGATTCGATGTGTGAGCCTCAGGGAGGAGCCAAAGCTCACACCGAGATGAGATTTCTATCCCTAGTGGTTGCAGGAATGAGGTCTCCACTGAACAGAGAAGATGAGGAGTATGCGAGAGCCGCCTGGGGAAGACGGGACTGAGCTCAGGGAGGGCCCTTGGGGCACTGTCGAGTCTGACAATCTGGCAGGTCCAGGCAACAGGTCTGGGCTGGAGTCAGGCAGCAGGGCAGAGGGAGGCTGAGCCTTTCTAGCGCTGTCCTCGCTGGCCCTGCTACCCGGGACATCTTCCTTATCTAAGTGCCTCCAAAGTAGTGCGACCCCAGACAGAAGTGTGCTGTGAGAAAGCCTCTCCTGAAGGATGAGAGAAGCCACCAGGCTTGTCCCCCACCTTCCCCTTCAGAAAGTCCCCACAAGAGGAACATTCTGCTCCTACATAACTGTCAAGTTCTTTGTATCATTACTGTGTCCTGGTACTGAAGATCGAGCCCAGGGAGTGCTGAGCTACACCCTAAGCCCTTGTTTTAAATTGTGTTTTAAGGATATGATCTCACTAATTTGTCCAGGCTGGGCTTGAACTTGTGATCCTCCTACCTCAATCTCCTGCCTCAGTTTTCTGCCTCAACCTCCCTAAGTGCTGGGATTCAAAGTGTATGTCACCTGGCCTTGCTAAACTAGCTTATTCTTGATAATTCCAAGCCATAAGGCTTCAGTTGGGGCCTACAAAAGCTTTGCCCTGGGCTCCGTCATTTCTGGTGCCCGGCACATCCTGACTCATGGGAGCTGCCAAGTCCTGTGATGTTGAGTGGGTCTCCTGGTGGTCACCCTAGGAACTGCAGCTACCAAAGAGGAAGAGCCCCAAAACTGGAGGCCATCACTAGGATGTACTTTGTGACCCAAAGACCATTCTCATCGACAGACAGACTGCAAGACCTTCACCTCACTCTGGGGCAACAGAGCACACTGGGCTTTTGTAGCAATTAGTACTCTGCTCTTTCCTGGACTTCAAGAGACACCAAACATCAGTCAGCAGGATTCCTTTGTCCGTGTAGAAGAGGAACAGACACAGATCCAATTACATTACTTTGTGCTGCAATTTTCCTGCTTGACTAAAAATGAGGGGAGCTGGAGTGGGAAGAGTTTTTCTAAGGCCTCTTACTGCAGTCCATGCAATAGCATCCAGAAGAGATATCTGACCTGCAAATGTATGCTTCGGGTCTTTGGTCCCTTCCTGGGGGTGAAAATTCCTGTTTCTCTACTCACTCCCTCCATATTCTCTCTTATGTGGACCCCACCCACCCACACACCCCACCACCACCACCGAGGACAGGAGGAATTAACCCAGATGCATGTTAGTGCCAGTCTGGGACCTGCCTGATTGTTGTGAAGTGCGCATCGAGGGTGACTTCTCTCGCTCCCTCTTCCACGGAGCTGAGGCAGTAGACTGGCTCCAGGCCCTCCGCTCACCTGAGTGATTGTCCTGCCATGTGCCAAAATTACTCCCCCAACCGCACGCCTCCTGCCTTTTTTCATTTTGCACCTAAATTAAGATTATGGTAGGGTAGGGAGATCTAAGCATTTTACTTACTTTTCTTTATTTTTCTCTTAAGACAGGTGGGCATCTCATTTTTCATTATGGGGCAGCAATCACTGGTAAGATTTTGGGCTGTGCCTTAGACCAAGAGTTGTGAGTGCTTCTTATGAGACTCTTTATAGAGCTTGCTTCCCCCTCCGCTCTGTGCTGAAGGAGGATGCAAAGAGAAGCCACTGCCTGAAGCTCAGAAGAGAACACCAGATCTCTAAACTTCCAGAACTGTGAGAATGGAATTTGTGTTGCTCCTAAGTCACCCAGTCTATTGTATCTTATTATGGCCTCCTAAATGACGTCAGTACTCAATTCATAGAGTTGTAACTTAAACAAATTTAACAGTCCATGCAAAACACTCACAGTATGCATAACATATGATAATACCTAAATTCATGTCAGCTGGTATTTGTTTGCTAAGGAAAGTAGCATTTTTCCACAAGGGAGATTCCACAGGTCCACCTCTGACTCTGGAGAAAGAAAGACCACCAAGCACCTTACTTGTATGAGGGCACCTGTTGGTGAGGGCCAGTTGGCAGCACCATGGACATAATGCTACTGAAAAACACAGAGAAAGTGAGAGAGATAAAGAGAGGGAGAGAGGGAGAGAGAGAGAGAGCTTACAAATGTAATCACCATGACAACTTGTTATGCTTAAGGAAATACATTCCATGTTCCAAATAGCTACCTTCTCAGGCATTGTTAAAGCACAGTTTAATTAGGGTTGGTCTGCACGCGGAGATGTGCAACTAGAAGGACACAGTCTGTGCGGCTCCGCTGGCTGTGTCTAAAGCCTGGGGGCGAAGGCTCTAACATGCTCTGCAGTTCTGCTTCCATTCTCCTGTTACCTCCGCACCCCAGTCAGGGCCAGAGAGATTCATTTTGATCAGTAGAGATGGAAGCTCTTTCCTGCCACTTCCCAGTCACGCACTGAAAATATTCTCTCTCAGTCACTTGGTCCCTGTAACTACCAGTCTAAGATTCATCCTGCACAGCTTCCTCACCACAAACTTCCTTTGCCTTGGCAACCAGCCAGTGGGCGAGCACTATTAACAATATAATTTTAATATTTGATTCACATGTATTAATTGTATGCATTGATAGGCTTCATTGTGATAGCTCAACTCATAGACCATGTCCGGGTCAAATGTAGTGTCCCTTCATCCACCTTCTCCCCGACTCTCCCAACTTCTAGTAAGCACTGTTCCACGTTTAGGTCAACATCTCTTAGCTTCCACATATGAGAGATAACTTGCAGTGCTCATCTTTCTGTGTCTGCCTTATTTCAGTGAAGACAATGTTCTCCGGTTCCATCCATTTTGCTGGGAAAAAACAATTTAATTCTTCCTTATAACCGCATTATGCTTCATCATGTGTTCATCTGTTGATGGGCATCTACAGTGATTCTATATCTCAGCAAATTGTCAGCAGCTGTCTGAGTAACTCTCTTGTACCCCAAGCCCACAAGTTAAAGGAGGAGAGGTTTATTTCAGCTCGCTGCTTATAGAGGTTTCGGTCCATAGTTGTCTGGCCCCAGGGCAGGGCAGCATGGAGAGGAGAGACAGTCCATGGCAAGGCCGGCGGGGGGCGGCGAGAGCTCCCTCTCTCCCTTTCCATTTCATTCAGGCTGCAAGCTTATTGGTTGGCATCACCCACACTGGGGTGAGTCTTCCCTCCTCAGAAAATCCATTATCCACATCCATAACCGTGCTAAACTAATCGGTGGACTAACCCAGTATCACACACCTATGATACAGCCACTACCAAAAGCCCCATCCATGAGCTCACGAGGCTTTGGGGGGCACCTAGTTATAAGCCATGACAATAATGTTGTCTCATATACTGATTTCATTTCCTTCGGATACACCTTACAGAGGGGGATGGCTGGATCTCATGGGAAATCTATTTCTAATTTTTTGAGAAACCTCCACACTATTTGCCATAATGGTTGTACTAATTTACATTCCCACTGATACTGTATAAGAGTTCCCTTTCTTCCCCATCCTGGATAGCATTTGTTATTATTTTTAGTAATAACCCTTCTAACTGGACGGAAATGGTATCTTGCTGTGGTCTCCATTTGCATTTCCGTGGTGGCTAATCATATGCAGCTTTTTAATATATGTACTGGCTCTTTGTATTTCTTCAGAAATATCTGTTTGGACAAGCTCAGGGATCCACATCCCTCATCTTTTCAGAGGATGGAAACCACCTTGAAAGACCATGTTTGGGGGTTTCAGCATCTCGCTCAGAGTCCCCACGTGTCTTAGGTAAGTCTTCCCCCACTGCCTGTCATACCATCATCAATACTGGGAGAGTAATAACATGACTGCCACCATCACACTTTGATCATTTTATCAGAAATAAGGCTCAGGCTCTCAGACCACGCTGCCAACGGTGCGCGATGGAGACGCCACTGCTCCCTGTCTTTCTGGCTTGGTTTTTTGCTTCCTGCTGCTGCCTGCCATCTTACCTCTTCTGAGGTTATTGATTCTTACTCACCAGGAAAGAAGGGAAATACTGATATTTAAACTACAATATACTTCCTAGGTGAAAAACTGTAATTGTAGGCTTTAGGAGCAACCAGCATTTTCTTAGGAAGCCTTTAAATACACAGGTTGCCTGTGAGCCAGGAGGGTTCTTTATGAAAATGAGGAAAGGATGTGAACATGGGAAGCACTTCAGTGGCTGTTAGCTGTCCTATAAATGACAGGAAGAAAACCTCACTCTTAACTCTTTCTTCCTAAAAATCTCATTCCACTGTTTACTCCATTGTAGTTAGCCCATCAGAGAATAGGAATCTAAAACTCATTGCACACTGTACATCCAAACATCAAATCTATATCAAGACAGGTCCAGCCAAGTCAACTTCACCTTCAGAGAATTGCCATCTCAGAATGTTTTGGACAGAAATCCATGCAGTGCCAATGATTTCTGTTCACCTACGGACTTCCCAGATTGCTCAGAAGATTCTACTTGCAAAAAATGTGTAAGGCAAATTCTGTGGGGAATACTGCAATTCCTGAAGAATTAAAATAATTATTTTAAAGGGAGTCAGAAAGTGAGATTATCGTGCTAACAGTTCAGGAGCCCAGCAGCCCAGCTGCCCAGAAGTAAGGATTTTCAAGGAGAGAACTTCCATTTACAGCAAGCAGCCTGGGAGAGTTGCAGTTGGAGTTTTCTCAAGAATTACTCATGAAGCACATGTTTTATTCTTCTCGTTTATCTTCTTATTTCTGTTCTTTACTCTTGGTCTCTCTGACCATCATCTGTGTCAGGAACCTTGAGATTTCTCTCACAGCTAGAGATAGGGGTCTCAAAAGTCCATTTACAAAACAAATCTCCAGTAATTATTTCAGGTGGAACATAGCTCCCCTCAGAGTGCAGACCAGCATCACTCGGCTCTTCCTGGAGGGGAGCCCAGGGGAAGGCCACATGCTGAAACGGGAGCTGTGACTTGGGGACTCTAGCTCTGGTTTTATCTTTCTCCTTGTTAGTGACGGGAGTAGGTTGCTATGGAAGGTAGGAAGTCTTCCAGGATGGGGCTCGCGACGATCGCCGAGAGAATGTGAAGAGAGCAAGACGGAGGAATACATTCACAGCTGCAGAGAAAGCCAGCAGGCAGGATTGTTTCTTGGGTCCGGCGGTGGAACTCAGGACCCCGCACAGATCCAGCAAGTGCTCTGTTGTTGAAATACACCCCCAAGCCCACAACTCCTGACAAAAGGCTTCTTGAAGTTTAATGACCAGCTGCTTCGTATTTATTGTCAATTACTTGGCGGGAACTCCAAACCAGATCTCCCAAACCCAGTAAACCAGTGCCGCTCAACTCCCCTGACATCTTTCATGTGTATAAAGCAACTGCGCTTTTCAGTAAGTCCCCAACAGCCAGGGTCTATGCTGCAGGAAAAATAAACAATGAAAGAAGCCTACGTTGTGTTAAAATGTGGAGCCACACAAAGAGGCAACACCACAGACAGTGTTTACAGCACATAGCAACAGCAGAGCTTTTACTTCAAAGGAAGCACAGGTTTCTGTTATTCCAAATTCTTACCTTGGAAAACGTTCACTGTTGCAGATGTGGTAATTACATTTGTCCCCGTTACGAGACACAAAACTGTCCAGCAAATGTGAGACTCCCAGCAGCCTCTTTAGCATCCAGTATTATTGCTGCGTATGCCTGGAATTGCAGCCACTACATAATTATGTCAATTGTGACTGTAGCACCTTAATACTTAGGAAAATCTTCTGAAAATATGCTTTTCTCACTAAAAAGCTACGCTTTTAGATATGTGCATGCTCTTGTGAAAACTTGTATCAGTGCACACAACTGGGCCACTGTCTCTGGATGTCATAAGAAATGTCTCACTCAGTCCTGCCTCTTTGTACTCACGTGTGGTGCACCTTCAGATAAATGCAGCAGAGGAGCTCAGACCAGTTGGTGGAAAACTACTCCTGCACTCACAGGGCTGATTCCATGAAGTTCCCAGTACTCTGAGCTGGAGAGACCTCTGTGGACCAAGAAATGTTCATATTATATGAAATAGTGAAGAGCTAAGTCAGGCGACCCCCTTTATCCTCGGCCAGCCTGCCCTTCCACTACCTAGAACAGGCTTTGGGGGATTTAACAACTTCAGATGTGTCTTGAGTTGCTGATTCTCTACATTTTCTGCTGATGTGTTTGTTTCTTCCTCTGTATAACATGGATCTCCTTGAAGGGATGAGTCAACAATTAGAACTCCTTTATAACTCCTGTTACATTGAATGTGGTGCCTTTACTATGCCCTATTAGTATTTCTCAGATCTCTAAAAAGATAATTGAAACATAAATGCAATCCAATAGTCCACGTCTGCACATAAACCTTTGTATGGTCCAGCGTGGCACCATTACAGTGCAGGAAGCACAATGGCTGACTGAGCACTGTCTCATGGCATGGGTCACAGTTGTCAGGGGTTAAGTTGTGATGCCCTATGGGTGGGAAGTATGCTGCTATCAAAACAAGATTTCCAACCCTTATTTTAAATCATCAATTGGGATTAACCACCAAATTCCTTTCACTGTCTGAGGTTCTTGCTGAAATCTCTGACTTGTTTCCTGTTCATCAAATAGTGTATATGTCTAATGGGATTCCTCATAAAACATAAAGATTCCTTTTACTCCTAGACAGTCCTAAGAGTCCTGAGAAATCAAATATAAAGGACACTTGACAAAGAGGCATATGCTTTCAAGGCAGCCTCTTCTCTGACCTTCTAATTGCACAGGGGAGACCATCAGCCTGTTGCTGGAGTGAAATCTGCTCCCTGCCCCACTCTCACCTCGTCTCTCTCTGCAGAAACACAGATGTCTCCCCATGAGCACAGATGCACTCTGAGTCCCACGTCAGATCTTCATCTTTCCTTCCTACCCAGGCACTTGCCCTGGAGTGAGTGGTTTGGAAGCAAAGAACACGAGCAGAGAGAAGAGAGAAACTCTGACTGCTCTGTGTGGGACAGGAACCTATCTCTCCCCCACGTTCCCTGTGCTCAATGTGTTTGTCTGAGTCCTACCTTCACTTTGAATCCTACCCTTCACTTTGATCTTTAGTCCAGTGCATGGAGAAAAGCTGAGTCCATGAAATACAATATACTACTGACGCTAACCATCCCCCACACTTGGGACAGGGATTCCTTTTATATTTCTTGCATTAGAGAATTACATGACATCACTTTTAACTCCCTTTAGAAGGAGTAAATGTATGATCTGGCTTTCTGTGAGTAATCAATTTGTCTCATATATCAAATCTTTACCACCCAATACAGATCTCAACATAAAATCCATTATATTTACCTACAATACAACCATCCATAAGTTACATTTCCTGAATGATACTTCTTTCTTCAGAGACACTGGAAACAATTCATTGTCTCACGGAGGGCGCTATTTTAATCTAACAATTCATAAATTGTCCATTTACTCATGGGATAGGCAACTTATTTCCAAAGAGCTGTGAGAATGTGATAAAAGGCTTATTGGTCCAGCCAGAGACAGGTCAAGTCTAAGTCTGGAGCCAGCGGGGGTCTGGGATGGAGGAGTGCAGATCTGGGCTGTTCGTCTCTGTGCTTGACTTTGCCACCAGCATTTCCTCCTGCACCTCCAGTGTGCCCTCCTCAACTCTGCAGTGAGGATTCCCACGTCCAACCCCTCTCTGAGTTTCTCAAGGAGTAAACTCAACTACAAAACTCAGGTACATAAGAAATCTTTTTGTTTTATTGATTGATTGATTTGGGGTTTTGTTGTTGTTGTTTTTCAAGACAGTGTCTTGCTATATCCAGACAGGCCTTGAACTAACTATGTAACTCAAGCTGGCCTCAAACTCAAAGCTGCTGTCCTGCCTCAGCGCCCCCAGTGCTGGGATTATAGGCATGTACTACCACGCTCAGACCAAAAATATTTTCTATTATTAAAATATGTCCTAAAACAATTTTGTCTGAGTACTGAAATAATGATTCTGTATGTTTCAGCCAAAAGGAAAGGATTAGTAATTATCTTCTAACAAAGTATTGTTTTTTAGCAAATGTCAGCGGTACATAGTGATTACATTCATTGTAGGGAATTGGCACATGTGCATCACACATCTTAATTCTTCTTCCTTCTTCTTCCCTTCCCTCCCCTCCCCTCCCTTCCCCTCCACCTCTAACAGATTATTGACTGACCTGAGTCCCAACGTTAGTGCTTATGTGTCATTCTGAAACCCTTAACCTCTAGACACCCGATGCTGATTATAAATTAGACATCAAAAGTCATAAGCCAGGCAAATGAGATTCTGTGTAATCTATCTGTAGGACTTACTTATTCTGGTGTAAGTACTGATCCATTACACAGTAGAAATATCAGTGTGTTAAAAATGTGCTCTTCTCTTGGACATTGCTGGGGTGCTATGTGCACAGTTGTATGCACCATAGTACTTAAATCAACAATGTTCTAATTTCAAACTTATATGTGGCCCTGAGTTTTGTATAAAATACTATAGACTTATGATTTATGGTAACAATTTATATTACAAGATTTAGTCACCTACAAGATAACATTTAACTGTACCTATATGTAATCAAAATAATTAGTATGGTGAATAAATCTGTAAAAATATAAACATAGCTGTGAGAAGTCTTTAGACATGAATACTTCCCAACTACACTTTCGGTTTTCAAACAATTGAATAGAAGTAGCTGTAAAATCCACTGTGGGAAGTTCTCTTTGTTCTAAGAAAATTCAAGGTATTTGAGAATATCCTCCTTGAAATGCCTTGTTCTTGGTACTGTTGAAAATGTAAAGCTATTATCTACACAGGCTAGAAAGAAACAGCACTCTTCCTGAAATTTTCTAATGTAAATCAAGATGATGGCGTGTCCACATATGTGTGAATGTCCTCCATTTTTACTGCCTTGTTTTCCCATCATTGCTAAACATGCTAATAAAGCTTATTAAAGTTTTGTATACATTTGTAAATGTTACACCTGTTACTATTTAACTTACACTTCATTCTGTTTCCTGAAGCTTTTATTATGGTTATATAAAAGTTTCAAAAACTTCTTTAGAAGTTTAAATTAGAAATCTGTCTTGAACTTGAAACTTATCGCTCCTGTGTTTATATGAATTTCTTTGATCTAACATCAGACTGAATGTGTAAAGAGAAGCAACAGATTTTTCTTTACAAATATTGCTTCTGGTGGGATCCAAGTTCAGTGAAAATGAAGTTTTCTCAAGGGATTTAGAAAGGATTTCTTCTAGGTTAGGTTGAATAACTTTGTGAAATCAAAAGGAAGAAAAACATGTTTTCTGAGCCGTTTGAAAATTCTGAGGAGAATGCATTCAAAACTGAAGCCAAAGATCTGGAAAGCAAAATTCAATACTCAAAAAAAATGGATATATATCTTTACAACATGGATATGTATCTTTAAAACATGCATATGTATCTTTATTAGAAATGCTTGTTTTACTCAACTGAACATGTTTTGTTCATTTCGAAAGTTACATGATGACTTTGTAAAGCTGGAAAACGGAGAGTAACAGCAGTAAACAAAAGTGAGATATTTTTCACTACCAACCAGAGAAGACATTGTCCGCCCTGGTGGATGTGATCACATCTCCTTTTCTTTAGGGAGACACACACACATCATCAACAAGATGAGCTCATACTGGATATATTTAAAGCAAATAATGTAAAAATTTTATGTAAAATTTTCCTGTGCAATAAAAAAATTCCTCATCTGTCCAGGAAGTATCTTCTACCATTGTTTTGGCCAAGTCAGGACCCAAATCTACAACCATGTGTTGAATTTGTTGGCGATGGCCCTTTTACCTTCTTTCATTTAGTAGTTTACTTCCTCTCGCCTCCCTTTACCCATGATACCAACTTAGTAAAAAACAGTTCCAAGGCCCGTTGTGCTGAGGAAACCTTTCATCCTCTTGGCTTTGTGTGGTTACTTGCCTGCAGTCTTTCTTGGTCAAACCCTCTAGCTCTTTAGTTTCTACAAATAGGCAGATAAATTAGAAAGCTTGAGAGTTTCAGAGTTCATCTTCTGTGATGTTGTGGGCTTAATATTGCACCACATCGGGGGTAGGACATCTGGCGGACCAATAGCTGGGGACAGGGCCCACCAGCTGAATCAGGATTGGGACAGTTTACCCTTCTGCGTGCAGCTAGATTCCCTGGGCCTTGCAATTGGGCCATACCAGTTACTTTAGCTCTGTGCATGTATCTGGTTCTCTGTGGACGATACAAAAAATGGTCTTAATAACTCTGTCCCTAGGTGGTACCGTGATGATAATTTTTCCAACTATATCACCTTTCAGCCCTACTACTGTTACCTACTTTCTCATATAATAAAAACTCTATCATCTGGCATGTTTTTCCACCTTTCCTATAGTTCTAACTGGAAAAGCAAGATAAAGTACCAGTTTTGAGAGAAATAACATGACTTTTAACCGTTTTGTTCTGGCATTCTCTTTCCTGAGTGCAATGAACTGTTCTATTGCATTGATTAAATGTGTTCCTACCTACCAAGTGGGACTTCCGGGTCCTGTTGATGTCCCCGCCAGTCCGTAAATGCTTTAGCACTTTGTACTTCTGGCGTTCCCTGTACCAACATTTATCAACAGGGTCAGGGATTTACTCACAAATAATTGAAGAAAACCACACACAGTGGCACCTGCCTGTAATCCCAGCTACTAAGGAGGCTAAAACATACGTTTAAGACTATCCTGAGCAACTTAGCAAGACCACATCTCAAAATGTAAAATTATAAAAATGAGAAAAAAGAGCTATGGATGTAGCTCAGGGATAGAGTTTACACAGCCTGCACAAGGCCGTACCTATTAGTCAACCAATAAATTAATAAATCAATAAATAACTGAAGAAGGTTACATTTTGACACCTGAGAGCTTTGGTTAAGTGGCAGTTTTAATGCTAAAGAGGGAGTTAAAATTTATTTCTGTCCATTTCTATTGCTTGAAAAGATCTAAGGTAGAAAAGACCAAACTATTATTAGACATGTAAAACACATCATTTAGAATAATCACTTCATGTTTGTACATGGATAATTCAGAACAAAAAATTATTTTCCCTTCCTCCAAGAATTATAAAAATTTGCTTCAGTAAATTTTAGATATGCAGCCAGGTCTGATTTAAATTCCTTTTTTCACTTCCTCTTGCTGGAAAACTGGGTCTAGACTCCCACAACTAAGTATTTAAGCCCATCTGTTACCAAAAAATTCCTATAATATCTGAATTGATTTAGTGGCAAGCAGTGGGGTGACGGTACAGCCAGCTGGACATGGGACGTAGTAAAGGAGGAAGGTAGTAGTCTCTGCAGGAAAGAATTGTCCATCAGGAGAGAATTAGGTCAACTGGTCTTCCCATCCCATGGGGTCCCCAGTTCTGACAGCAGACTTCATGCAATATTTGGGACGTAGTTATTACCAAAAATTTTGTCTCAAAACCCATCCTTCCATGGGTGGAAGGGAGTCAGGTCTTCTGTAGTTGTCCGCTGGTTTATGCAACACCAGTGCCTACCTGCCTGCAGCTTTATACTGACTGCTTACGTCCATATTCCCCACCTGCTATGCCTGGACCTCAGGTTGAGTCAGGATCTTACACTGATTGCGACAGTGTTCCTCTCCTTACTACCTAGATCAAGGGTGCATATTCAGATCTCCATCCCTAAATGCCTGACCTGAACACAATCTACTTTTACTCTTTCCTGTGTTTGGGTGTCTTGTTTTTTTCATGATCTTGAGTTCTGTCTGACTATTGGTTCTAGTTATCCACAATGAAATGCACATTTTTAATACCCAAACCCACAATTTGGAAGTCTAGATGAACTTTGTGCATGAGAAAACCCTTGTCTGTCACAAGAGAACCTTATTGTGTGTTATGTTTATCCCAGGAACAGAAATAGCTTCTGCTGCATGTGTCTATTCTGCCCTGTCACAAATGGCTGTCATAAACTACATTGTAATGGGGTTTTTGTGGTTGAATTTCTGCCTTGCTTTGCTTTAGTGAGAAGCAGTAGGTTCCATGTCTGTCCTCAAAGCTGAATGGGTTACACACGTATTAACATGTGCCCTGCTAACATTATGATTCAACTGTCTTGATCCTGAACACAACACTTGTATTCAGTGTTGTCACTGTTCTTAGACACTGCCTTTGCCTAGCTCTAAAGAACCTGATTCTGTTGTTCAGGAGTTTGATCCAGACAATCATATATCTCAAGGTTTCCCTGGCCACTCCAGTGTGCATGCCAACTAAGAACCATACTATAAAACTAAGCACAAACGGGATCAAAGTATCATATATCACAAATATCTAGTCTGGGCCCTCTGAGAGCGGAAGAAACTATTTCTGAGAAGGTAGAGAGTTCTGCCTAGGATTTTTGAATAATTTCACTCTAAGAGAAATGAAGAGGGTTATGCAGGTAGATAGAGACTAGCAAGAAAAACCTGCTAGTGGAAGAATAAGGAGGATGGCCTGGAAATGGAGGGTCGGCTGGTAGAGCAGGAAGCACAAGGCGGACACACGCTGGGCATCACGTCCTTACGCTGGCCCACAAGACTGCCCCAGCCCACTATGGAATTCACATTCAAGTGCAATATGCCACAGACTGTACCCACAATAGTCCTTGTTCATTTGGTTTCAAAACACACAAACAACTAAGAATTCTCTCAATTAAGAAAGAATAATAACAGAGAAGATCTGGATTAGGATACTGATGAGCATCCAGGAATCAGAGCAATAGATATGAATGAATCATTGAAAGATGAGAAAGAGAAGCCAAGCCTGTATATGAAACTGCTCCCGAGTGGACACTGTCCCCAAATTAGATGGCACATCCTGTTCCAGCCTCCTGGATAATGCAACTTTATAATGGAATTTCTCCCACATGGTTGTACCTGTGCATACACAAACATAAAATGCATCCTGAGCCCTAACCCACACCTCTTTAACCCACTGTCTCCGTAGCTCACTCCAGACATTTCTTCTTGCCTCTGGCTGGAGAAGAATTGCAAGTATTTCTCTAACCATTTTAATGAGAACATAGAGCATAATAATAGAAATTATTATAATCTCTGTCTTCATCTGTGATTAAGAGATGAAAAATTTCTCCCCAAACAGGCATAACTTAAGGTGGGTATAAACCATTCATCCTCTTTCTCTTTGTGGCATCCTTTTATTATGACCTGTGTCATCCTTTGTAGTCCCTCTATAAACAAGGAAAAAGCGACAGTCACTGACTTCTGGGAGGTTTTAAAACCTGTGTGCCTGGACTTGCAAGCCCCACGGGCTGTGCCTCACTCTTTTGACTGTGGAAGATTATTCTAGGAGGTGAGAGAGTGCACTGTAGTTCAGAGGCTCTATGGAGACAGACAGGGAAAGCGCACGTGGATAACCTGACAGCCTCCTGGAGAACGAGGTAAGGGGATGACAGGATGCAGCCGCCCACCTTTCCTCCTTCTCCACAGGCTCTTACTGTTTTAGTTGATTTAGCGTCACTAGGACAAAATACCCAACCCTCACGATGTCAGGGAGGGAGGCTGAGTTTGGCTCACGGCTGTAGGTCATCTGGCTCTAAGGCAGACCCTGCATGGTAGAAGGGTCCGGATCTGGGCTGAGGAAAGCTGCTCACGCTGTGGGGGCCGGGAAGAAGCGAGAGAAGAGAGGAACGCGCGAGAGACATAAACCCTCCCGGATCACACGCCTAGGGACCGCCTCTGCCTCCCGCAGCCCATCTCCCAGCTGTGAGCCGGCTACATCATCCCCGCGATCCATTCACCTTCCAAAAGCCCTGCCTACGAGCGCATGAGGCCATTGGGCTATTCTGGGTCTAAACCATAACACACTACAAGAAACACAAAAGCTTAGGAAAGACCCTTTGTCCCAAAAGATTCAGAATAATGCAATTCATAGACTCAAAGCTTGGTAAAGCACATAGCACGGAAAGAGAAAAATAAAATGAGCATCTAAGATGAATGTATTTGCTTCTCAGAAAAAAACCATAATAAATCCACCCAGGGAAAGTTAAACACGCTTCCCATAGTCTGAGACTGTTAATAAATTTAGCTAATGGAAATTAATACAGTGCTGAACTTTTTCCTTACTTGCTCTTGCTCATGTGACTGGAATTTTATACTAAAATCTGAATTATTCATGGAAGGTTGGGATGGATAACACATAAGTTGAAACTAGGCTTTGTCCTGTGATATTATACATGAGCACTTTACCAAACTGCCAACTAACTCTCCCATGGCACATTTTTAATCCATGAATGAGCTAATGTGGCCATGCGGATGATGACCAGGGGGAAGCTTCACCTTGTGTTAGCCTTGACTCTTCACGATAAATTCTAAATGTTACCCAAAATAGTTGTCCTACTTTTGTAAGTGACCTCCATGCCATAATTCAAACATTTGTAACCTAAATGTCTTCATGGAAGGCTTTCTGCTTGCCTGGGAAGATTTTTCTCTCTCTGGAGGACAGAGGAGCCAGAACCTGGCCGTGCCACAAGCAGAGAGACCAACTCCCACAGCAATCCATGCTTCTCCTGCACCTGGAGACCCATTAATCATGTAGACAGTTTGTGAGGTAATTGGTATTAATGGGAATCATGTTTTTAAGTTCAACCAAAGAGACTCCTTAATGCTTCACAGTGTAGAAACTGTCTCCTGCCCTCTTCGTGCTTTTGTATATACTAAATATATTTTATATCTGCTGCCATCATTCATTCAGCAATGCTGGATCACAAATGAATAAAATAAATGATGAGAACTTTAAAGTGAGATATTCCTAGGTGAAAAGTTTGTATCCCTTTATTATAGTATAAATATGAACAATTACCCTAACTTCTTAGAGCTTAGGTTTCCATATATGTCACAGAGTTTAACAATCCCTACATCAGCAAGTCGTGGTGAGAAGGACTTGAGGGAATACTGTGAGGGCGCATGCCAGCACTGGGGTCTGTGGTGTATAAAGAAGATGCCAGGTAAAAGGCAGACATAGATGGACAAGCAGTTCTTTGTTGGTAAGTTTTTAATTACATTTTCAATTTCACAAACTGATATTGGGTTATTCAGAATTTTCAGGTCTAGATAAGCAATTCTTATAGCACGGCCCAGATGCCCAATGATCCCTGTGTATAGTAAACTCCAGGCTACAGAGGAGGAACATTCCATCTCAACTCTACAAATATCATTTTCAAATATTTGCTTTGTTTCTATCTCAATTTTGAAAGAGCCTCTATTGGAATGTGTGTATGACTTCCTTGGAAACTTAATTCCCCTGGTTTCTTTTTACTTTTTTTTTTTTTTTTTTTTTTTGCAGAGATCGAATTCAGGACCTTGCGCTCACCAGGCAGGTGCTTATGTCACTGAGCTACATCCCCAACCCTCTTTTTACTTATGAGGATGAAGCTCACTTATATCTACGTGTGTTGAAGTCTTTGTGGGGCATACTGTAAAACTCCTATCGAGACACACAGTAATCAATAGGATGAAATACATAGCAACAACTGAAAGTTAAAATTGTGTGGAATCAATAGTAAATGAGTGTCAAAGTTACACAGAAGTAAATAGCAGTTGCTGATATTTCACATTTTACACTAGATTCTTAGGAATTTAAAATGGGATTTGCCTAGTTATCAGCACATTGCATTATATGAGTAGTGTATTAGTCAGGCAGGGTCAACGACTGAAAAACAAATGGCTTACAGAAACAAGCATTTGCCATTCACAAGAGGTCTTTGCTGACATCACTGGTATTGCTTGGGGACTCACACTTGCAGAGTTCCCGTGGGTGCCCCAATTCAGACTGCAGGGTGCACCGAGATGGGGCGAGGGAATGCAGAGTATTGGTCACCAGTTCTTAAATACATCTCCCCAGAAGTGACACACCTCTTCAACCCCTATTTCCTTAATCAAAGCAAGGCACGAGGCCACCCCAGCCAGATGGGACGCTGTGCTGGGAGGAAGGAGAGCTGGGAATGAATGTCACCTGTGAACATCTGTCATAGCCCAGTGCTCGGCTCACTCTCGCCCCTCCCTGCAGCCTGTCGGCACTCACGCCTTCGCACAGACTCCATTCGGTTGTTCGAGGGTACATGGCGGTATCTTCATTTTCCCGCTTCTTCCTCACCCACAGCTGGAGAAGTGCTGGGAACAGAGCTCCCTCAGGAGGAAGGAAGGGGGGTGCGCGTGAGGGCTCCTATGCCGCGTGCTGCCCAGAGGGTTATGTGCCCCGGAAGGTAGCCCGTGCCCCAACCGTGTCCATTTTTCTATTTACTTGATTACAGGAAGCATGGCCACTCCCGCACTGCTTCTGAAGTGGTCTCTAGAACTCTATCCAGAAAAGGCACAAGTCACAATGTTCCAACTGACAATTTTTTTATTTTATGGTGGTACAAAAGCACCCACTGAAACATTCTGGTTTTTTTCATTCTGAGGGCAGTGGTCAATAAATCCTGTGAGACATTAAAAGCTTTATTATAAAATGGGCTTTTTGTTGGACAATTTTGCCCAACATGGGCTAATGTGACGCTTCTGCACAGATTGAGCGAGGCTAAGCTAGGGTGTTGTGTAGATCAGACATATTATATGCATTTTGCACTCATGATATATACCTCCCGCAGTGGGATACGCTATGTTTCTTTTTACTTCTGCTTGCGCACTGGTCAGTCCCTTCCTAGATCACCCAATCTTGTAACACCTTATCGAGCAAGCATACAGCAATAGTGCTACCAGTGCTAAGCCTGCTGACATCTGCAGCTCTGAATCCATTACTCTGCGGTGCCTGGGGCCTGCTGGGGGCGGCTTCCTCCTCGGGGGAGGGAGGATGAGAACAAATATTCTGCCGCTGAATAGTGAGGAGAACTCGCTTGTGAGCTCCTCTCGTCAGAACCCTCATTTGCTGCCACTAACTGCCGTGAAGGATAGGATCAGTGTTTGACAATGGTCATGACATTTCTGAATGTCTGAGGCGGTTTTGTTCCTCCTCAAAGACATGTCATGCTAATGCCACATGCTTCATGGCTCTGCCATGGCTGTATTCTTCTTCTTTGTGACAATCCCCATGTTTGCCAGGACAGATTATGCTGCTATCATAAACAATATCCAAATTTTAGCAGTGAGCAATAACAGTTTATCTGTCGATTATATTTCTTGTCTAAACAAGGTCATGGTGGGGGAGAGGACAGGAAGCACTCTACCCATCGGATATCCAGGCTGGCACAGGTGCCACCACCTGTGGGTCCATATAATGCTACACAGGAGGCCACGTGGCGCGCCGTGGAGGTGAAAAGGGAGGACACTTGTACCGGAATGAGCATGTTTCCTCCTGGAAGTTCCTTACATGTCCTGGACTCAGGCAAGTCACAGGCACTTCTGTAACTTCCAAAATGTCTTAGGCTAGCAGGAAGAAGGTCTTGTAGTGTACTGATAATATGCCCACAAGTAGTGAAGGAAGACATGCATTCAGTGCATAATCTAAGAAATAAAGTGGGGAGCCCCATTCTTAATTGTCCTACTCCGCTTGAGGTTTGAAACAAGGAGTTCATAGGCTTATTTCCGAAGCACAGACCCAAGTCGTCCCATTTCTCAGCTAAGCTCCAACTTGTATCATTGACTCCCAAAGTGTATCCTGTTAGTGCTGGGACACAGGATGTGGAACAGTGGGGGGGGGGTGCAATCTCAGCCCCTGAGACTGTTTGTGAAGGGTTGGGACTGGGAGAGGCTTAGATAATCATTAGTTGAATGCGCTTTGGGTGACAGTTCCCCTCAGCACAGCAAGACTACATAAATCTGAGTGTTTTTATTCTGTTTTTATGTTTGCTTATTTTGCGTGTACAAATGGTACAGGGAAAAGGCACAGTCTTTATCATTTTCCCTTGGTGAGGAATATCTTCCTCTGCTACCATGCTTTCATCCGTCCCCAGACAGTAATCAAAACATTTTTGAAGGGATGCACTTGCCTCTTTGAAATGGATTGCTCTGTGCCTTAGCTGTCAATCTCATAATGTCCACCAAGAAACACGTTAGTTCTCAGAACCCCAAACCACAGTTCTTGTTAATTCTTATCTAACCATTGCTCCTTTCTGTGATGCAACCCAAGCAGATACCTGGGTTGGAGGCTGCTGCTTTTGAAGTAGCTGATGTTAGCTTTACACTTTTGTCACAGACTCCATTTCCCATTCCTACATCTGCATTACTTTTTCAATGTTAGGCTATTAAGGATACACACAGATTTGTTATTACAGCCCCTTGTAAGTAAGTTATGAATGCCTGAGTCTTTGTAAAACCAAACCATAAGCCTATGAACTACTCTGTCCTACACTAAGCTCTTTTCTTGTGGATGACCTGAAAAATGGAAGAAGGGCATTCTTCCACAGTTTTCAGGTGCGCAGGCAACTGCCTCCCTTCATCCCTGTGGGTACTCATGTGTCACTGACTGAGGGGGGAACCACCTGCCAAGACCAGAGACCTTGCCCCAGAAGAGCAATGGCCAGGTCTGCACGTGAAGATGAGCTTCAGAAGCAGTCAGCCAGGGCATGCAAGAGAGGACACCCTCAGGGAGTCAGACAGCTCTGTGTCAAGTCTACATGTGCACAGAGAAAGGGGGGTGTGAGGGTGAGGACATGCTCATCTAGTTAATCATTTAATCAAAAAACATCTCCTGGGGGCTGGGGATATAGCTCAGTGGAATAAGCGCCTGCCTAGCAAGCGCAGGGTCCTGAGTTCAATCCCCAGTACCGCCAAAAAAAAAAAACATCTGAAGAATTTGGGCTCTAAGCGGTGCCCCGGGCTCAGAAAAAGACAGTGCAGGGCTTTTGTAGCACCAAAATTACATTTTTAATCATAGGTACATTAACAAAAAAGTAGAAAAAAAACTCTGAATAAAAGCTGCAATGGTGCAAGGGATGAAAGATTACTCAGAGTCAACCTCCAGTTCAAACTCCCAGATGGCCTGGAGAGTCTCACCTTAACAGAGACCCCTCAGCAAGAGAAAGTCTCCTAAAGTGAACCCCAAACTGAAGCCTCTGTGGCCTTTTATTGATAAAACCAGAAAGCAAGGCTAAAAGGAAAAAGAGGGGCATCTGGACAGGAATTCATGTAGGGGACAGAGGAAGAACAGGGTGGTCTGTCATATGACTGAGTTTGGAACTAATTTAAATGGTAAATCAGAATATGGAGAAGACAAACGCCACAGCGTTCATTCCTTAAGGTGATGCATTTTGCTCCTCCTTCTGGGAGGTTTCCGGCACTTGGTGCCCAAAGCCCCTCACCTCTGCATTTCTGCCCCATACGTTCCTCTGCCCAGTGCCCCACGTGCATTCAGCAAGGATGGAGTGCAGTAACTGTGAGCAGACTCTCTGCACACATGGTGTTCTGTCCATCTTACCCCAGCTGCTTCAGACATGGGAGGGGCCACGCATGTGCTGGGCAGGCCCTTTGCACTTACTGTCTCGTTTTCTGGAATGCTCCCCCTCCTGAACCCACAAGGTGAAGGTCTGTCCTCACCACAGTAAGATCTCTAAAACGCCGTCCTACCTCCAGCACCGGTGTCTGCCTGTGTCCCTCTCATGCCTGCCCGAGCCCTCTGTTCTGTCCCTCTTTCATTCTTCCTAGTGCCGACCACTGTATAAAACATGAGTGATTGCTGTCACAGATTTATTATCAACTCCTACCGCCAGTACAGACTCCACCACAGCAGGAGACGTGGCCTGTTCTCTGTGATTATCCATGCCCTGTGTCCTGAGCAGGGACCAGCCCTGCCACAGACACTTGGTGAGTAGCTGTGAAGGACACGATCAGTGTCTGACAGTGGTTGTGACATTTCTGAATCTCCGAGGCAGTTTTGCTCCTCCTGCCAGCAGCCCCTTAAAATGTGGCCCAAGGCCAAAGAGTCTGCCTTCTGCTTTCGTTAGAAAGTAAGACTAGAGTGGATAAAAGGGGTCCCTTGCTTGTGCCTGATTTCTAGCAGAAGTGCTGGTGACATTTTGTGCTTGTGAAGTTTTGTTTTCCTTAAAAGCTCAGAGTGTATATAAATTATTTCCTTTGACTGCTCCATCAGACTTACTTCTTGACAACAGAAATTTACTCTTTGATGGTTCTAAAAGCCATAAATAAAAAAGCAGCACCAACATGGTAAAATCAAAGCATCAGGCAGGCTCAATCCACCCTGAGGCTCTGGGGGAGAATCGCTCTCTGGCTCTACTGGTTTCTGGTGGATTCCAGGGTTCCTTGGCTTTTGTTCGCTTTGCTGCAGTCTTCAGGGTCAAGGTATTCAAATGTCTTTCTCTTCTCACTCTTCACTTCTTCTCAGGGTGTGTGGGTCACATTTCAAAATTCCCTCTGCCTCCCCTTAATAAGGATATGTGGAGTTGCACCTACAAGCAGCCCAGATAATGCGGGGTTACCTGCCCACTTCAAGATTTTTAATTTATGACATCAATAATGACTGTCTTGCAGGGGATGAGGAGTATACCAGGTAACATTCATAAATTCCAAGGATTAGATATGGATGTCTTTTAAGAAGATATTTTCAACCTACACATGCTAGATCATGTAGTTTCTACTTAAAAGGCCATTTGCAAAACATTCAATCATATATATATATATATCTTTAAAATTGTATTTTAAAGAGAAAAAATAGTGACAGAAATTCAAAACATCATAATAGGAGATTAACAATGGTTAATATATTGCATATTGTTACCCTCAAAGTAGTTGCTCAGATTACAAGATATAGGCATAAAAAATGAATCAAACAATATAAACACAGACTGCTCTTTTTAATGAACTAATAGAAATTAGTAACATAACCATCTTAGCTATCTCGTATGTGTTATATTTTTGTTTCTTTTCCCTTCCTTTTTCCTCCTTTCCCTCTTCCCAGTTGTTCATTCCTTTATAGCGGTTTCTTTCCCTTTCCCATTACCTATTGTACCTTTTGGATCTTACTTACTCTTTCAGTTTCTTACACTAGGGAGAAAACACAGTGTTCATACATGCAAGTCGGATTTATTTCATCTGTGAGGATGGTCTCTAGTTGCACCCATTTACCTATAAAAACCTTGAATTTATCTTCCTTTATAGCTGAATAATACTCCATTGTATAAAAATACCACATCTTTTTTATCCATTTCTTGGTTGATGGGCATTCAAATCCTTTTCAAGGTTTAGCTATTATAAATTGCACTGCTGTAAACATGGGTACACATATAATGCTGTGGTATGATGTTTTTAATTTTTCCAGAAAAATACCCAGAAGGGGAATAACTGGGTCGAATGAGACCTGTGATCCTAATTTTTTGAGGAATCTTCACACTGATTTCCACAATGGTTGTGGAAATCACACTCCCACCAATAGTGGAGAAGCGTTCCTTTTTCCCCACAACCCTGCCAGCATTTGTTATTGATTGACTTCTTGATGACAGCCATTCTTACTGAGGTGAAGCTGAACCACAGTGCCACTTTAATTCTCATTGCTTGAATGACCAGTGATGCTGATGGAAACCACATGGCTGGACAGAAGAGCAGTCCATTCAGAGCTACTCAGAGAAATTCAACTAAAACGTAGGTAATTGTAAGAAAGGAAAGGGACATACACCCTGAAACCAAAATCAACCTGACAAAAGAGACTAGCAGATCAGGCAAAATACAGCTGCTGACAGGTCACTGGATCAGGACAAATGCATGCCGTATGTGGAATCTTAAAAGAAGCAAAACAGGTTATACCAAAATGCTCTGGTTAAATCAAGCCATACAGGATAGACTTGAGATATAAGGTCCCTTCGCCCCTTCTGCCTTCCTCCAAACAGAGGACGCTACAGTCCAGCAGTAAATCTTGCCAATCCAAACTGCTCCTTCCCTGACAATCAGTTTTCCTTCCTTTTTGTTCCCTTTTTTCTTTTCTTTTTTCTTTTAATTCCATTCCTTCTGTGCACCAAAGAGCTCACTGGAACCACCAGGAACAGGTTTAAAGGCTACAGGGGTGTGCAGTAAACGAACAGCTAACCCCGCCCCATGACCTGTGGTTAGAGAGGCTGAGGAACTGAACAGCCCTGCACCTCAGGGATGTGTGGCCAAGGGCTGTCCCCACGCTGCTGGAGGTGGGAGGAGAAAGGCAGCCCACAGCACCCTCCGTCTCACCCAAGGAGCTTGCAGACTACAGCAGAGGACCGTGAAGGTGGCAGAGGAACTTGTAAAGCAACAAACGGGAAGGTAGCGCCCCACCTCAGGAGAGGAGTAAGGACGGGGACCGAGAGGTCTTGGACGGCAACCGCGGGAGCAGAGAACCAGAGCACATCACAGCATCGTCATTCCAAAGACAAAACTAAACGAGAAAACAAGGAATGAACTTTCAGTATCCATGTGTAAAATTATATAGTTTTCTCCTCTAAACATACTTCTCCAAATAATATGTGCTTCTTGGAACTACTTTGGGTTTGGCATAGCATCCACTATGGAAAGATTAATTATAGTGCCTCTAATGAAAGAAATCACTGGCTTTAAAAGAGCCAAGTGCAATTATATCACACTGTTGTAAAAATGAAATTTGTTTTTAGGATGGAAACATGCCTAGTGTTCTGATATATATATATATATATATATATATATATATATAATTTTTTTACAATAGAAAAAGTATCACTGTAATTTGTGGTAATGCAAACATCTTTCATCTTCTAAGGAATACACAAAAAGTGCATTGCAATAGGGCTGGGATGTGGCTCGGTGGTAGAAAAAGTGCATTGCATTATGCAAGCATAATGTATGAATGGTAGTATAAATATATCTCTAGTCATTACGAATTGTATGTTTTATTTTTAAAAGAGCACTGTTTTACACTTATTCATGGATTATGGATGAATGAGAGATGCTATTCATTGAGTACACTTATGTTGGTGGAGAACAGAATCTTCTCCTTAATAACGGAATTCTTTCTCTGGTATAATCCTGTAAGAAGAAATTGAGAATGTCATGAATCATTCTGAAGACTCAAACATAGATCCAGAAGAATCTCTAACTGCCCTAGATTTTAAGTGAGTTTAGAATCTTTTCAGAACTTCTTTAAAATGCAGTTATTTGAAATGCCATCCTGTGTTATTTTGGCTAAAAAGGCATTTATATTGAGAGTTGTGAAGAAAAAAGAGAAAATAGTGTGAGGTACATTTGGCTGAGATTATTCTAATTCCTTTTCTCCCTTGAAGTGCTGAGACCCTATTGCTTCTGTTATCCTTTGTCCTCCAGCCTTGTTTCTAATCTCTTTTTCTTCTGTTTCTCCATTTCTTCCACCTCACCCCATTTAAATGTTTTTCTCTGATTGTAAAATGGCCATATTGAGGGCATATTTACTGTATATAATCTATTGATATGTTTTATATTTTGCTATATAACCACAAATTTAGTTCATATTGTTAAATGTAGCAAGTTAGTAGTCACTACAGTTAGTCATTATCTAGGCTGTATTTGATGCTGTACTTATTACTGATTGTATTACTTTAGCCAAGGTGGCATAATTATTCTAATCAATAATTCTTCTTGGCATGCCAAGACTGAGATTGCCCGGGGGCCATAAACTGCACTATAGGCCAGTGCCAAAGGATCCGAGACTGGTGCAAATAAGCAGCAACTTCTCATCCCCCAAACACTGATGAAGCACAATCTTGCAGTGGACTCAAAACACAAAAGATAGCTACCTGGAAGACAACTCTGATAAGTAGTCATTTCCTAAGGATTATTGATACTAGCAATAAAGATACCTACCATAAATTACTTATAATCAATAACACTGGAATTAAACTTTAAAAAAAAAAAAAAGAAAATGAGAAGATATGGAAGGAAGATGTGATGCCAGACTTCCAGCTCACCCAGGCAAATCCAGGAGGCAATGAGGTGGAACAAGTCAAAAGCCACCAATCTGGACTCCCTAATGTGGTAACAGTGGAAGTAACCAAATAAAAGACAGGACAGAAAGAGAAAAAAATAGAAACAAGAACAAAGAAAAACTAAAAACACTGTTTACATTCATGAAAAAAAACAAAAACAAATTATCTATTTTTGAAAACACACCAAACGCACAAACAAAATACAAAAAAGAATTCTCTGTGACTTCAAGCCTGTGGTTATCTCCCTACTTCCTCTGTAGATTCCAATCTTTCTTTCAGATCCTTCCTGGGTCCTGGGGATTGATCTCCCTCCCTCCTCTCTTCTCCAAGTTGTTATTCTTCAATGTCTTAATTCTGAATCTTATAGGGGTCGATGGTTTCTGCTTATTGCTCTGCTGTCTTCCCAAAGCTCCCTCATGAATTTGGTGTCCCTGATCAGCACATGGTTTTGACGCAGGTGAACATCTTTTTCAAGATGCTTTATTCAACATGCAGTGTTGGTTCACTGACACTGAGCTCCTAGCAGTAGCCTTATAACTCATGCCCAGTGAAAGTCCTCTCTGAGACACACATTTTTTCCTATTAGGCATATTGCAGCCTTTCTATGCTGAAGAGCACTGGACAGCACCACACAGGGGACTACTTCCAGCTGTGAATTCATACTCATCACTGTGGCTTGCTTGGGAGTGGAAAAAGTGGACCATAGGATGACAGAGAACTTTGCTTGGAGGCCTTCACATTGGGGTGCATTTCCTGAGTCCCCACATGGCCCTCTAGGAACTCACACCAGAGCCAGGGAAAGGTGTTGCAAGGCACCATACCTGGAGCTTTAATAGCAGCTTCAGTTTCTACACAGAACCAATTGCCATGGAAAGAAGAAGGAAAGTACAGACTCAAGGTGCAACCATCTACCTACAAATGCCTCAAGTTTACCCATCCTTGGGGCAGAGTAGTATTCCACTATGTGCAAATATCACATTTTCTGTATCCCTTCACCTGTTAATGGACATATACACTGTCTCCAAGATCTAGGTATTATAAGTTGTGCTGCCATAAACATGGGTATGCATGTATGCCTGTGATATGTTGATTTTTAACTGTTTTTGAAGGATACCTAGAAGGCGACTAGCTGGGTCAAGTGGAATTTCTATTTTCATTTTTTGAAGAATCTCCACACTGATTTCCATAAGGACTGAACTACTTGAGTGAAATAAGCAAGACAAACAAAATTAAATATCACATGGTTTCTCTCATTTAAGGGAAAGTGTACATATATATTATATATACATATATTATACATGTATTATATATAGAGAGAGAGAGATGGATAGAAAATCCATAAATAGGAAGTAGGGAGAAGTTCAAGTAATTCCCCAAATTACCTATTCCCTTTTTCAAAAATATTTTAAGGTATATGCTAATTTGTTTCATTTACATTATTAGTTTCTCTTAGTTGATTGAAAAGTAAGATTTGTGCTATTATCTGTTTGCTTCTTCTTTGTAAGAGAGAAACATTTTGGTCCATATTTTATACTCTGAGTAACTACTTTGAAGATTATGAAATACAGTATATTAGCTATTTTTAATCTCTTGTTATTTTGTTATGAAATTTTATCTTATTTTTTATAAAATAAAAAAATTTTTAAAGGTGTAGATTTGGGAGCTAACCTGAAGTATTGGTTGGGACACTTTCAACCACACAGGCCTAGTGAGTTATCAAGACAGCAGTCACAGAGTGGTTCAGATGAAGCTCCATCCCCCCTTGCCCTCCCTAGTGAACTCCAAGTTAAAATGCTGATTTCCACATGGAGGTTATAGAGAGTGGGGAGGAACCACAGGCTCCCTAACTCTTGGCCACTGGATAATTAAGAGCTTAATACTATGAAATTTAATTATAAAATTATATTAATTAATTTTAATAGCCTAGCAATCCTTCTGGAATCAATGTCTGAGAAGACCACAGCGGCAGAGAGACCGATTGCTAGTCCTACTAAAATCTTCTGTCCCAAAGCAGCACTTGCTTTGGTCTGAGCTTGAGTTTACAGAGGACACAGGGAATGACCTGCAAATGACATAAGTCACAAGAATGCTTGGGCTTTTGGGAACAAAGGGGGATGGGTGAGAGTTAGCCACTCCGAAGAGTGAACTGATGGCTAGAAAATGCTTCTGGAGACCAAGATGTAATTTTATTATTTCTTTATAAACTTCTCAGGCCTATGTCATACATGTGGCAGTTTAAAAAAAAATCATGATCTTTCCTAAATGTAAGATTTGATGATGCATTTACTATTCAAATTGCTGTAATAATGAACAATCATCTGATCCATTTCTAACAAAATGTAGAGACCCGTGGCATGGAAAATTAGTTTGATGCTGATACACGATGTGCCTTCTCTGTCTGGGCCACATCCTGGGTTTCTCCTCCTGATTCAGTGAGCTCTCCATGTGATGGATGTTACCAGTAGTCTGTCTTCCACCCCAACATGCATAAAGAATGGCTTTATCTGAGTTTGGTTTTCTTTGATATAAAGGAAGATCTTCAATTTTTCATCTTTCTAGTTGAAAAGAGATTTCTGCTAGCAAAAATAATGAGGGCTCAATGTAGTATTGTGAACAAAATAAAAGATTTGTTCAAAGGAAGCCAGTGAGGCCTGATCGTCACACATCGTGTAAACATGTGCGAGACCCACTGGGAAATGTAATCACCCAACTCCACACCAGTAGGACCCAAGTAGCGAGCTCCTGGGGCCAGGTGAGTGTGGGCTCCAGAGGAAGATTCTTTCCTCACCACGTGGCCCTGGGTCTCTAGGACCATTATAAGGTTTTGAGATTCAATAGGAGGACTCAAGATACTCACAAGTTACCATTTATGAGGTGAAAAATACAAATTAAACTTGGCAAGAAGGAAAGGTGTAAAGGGTAAAGTCCTGAGGAAAGAAAATACAATCTTCTAGCTGGTGACTCCCAGTGGAGTTGCACAGCAAATGCTTGGTTCTCCCAGGAGTCTATGCTAAAAAGTATCACCAGCCAGGGCTGTTCACCCAAGCCTTGCTCTTCAAGGTCTTCATCAGGTCGACCAGAGAGTGCACAGCACCCACAAGACCAGCGTTTGCTGCTCAGCCCCCAGCGCCCAGCAGTCACAGTGATGCAGCATGGCCCAAAGCCTCAGCCAACCCAGAACTGCTCTCAGGGCTCAGATGTCCTGTTCTGGAAAGTTTCGGGGCCAGGCCTTTCTTTGGAATGTGTGAAGCATGACAGCCAAGCCTGCTGACAACACAGCCAGTTACTCAACTTCCCTGAGATGTCTCAGGAGCACTGGGTTTACAAAAATATCTGCTAAAAGAGCTTGCAATGAGGATAAAATGTATGCAATGAGTTCAGAACAATGCCTGGCTCATGGCAAGAATGCCACTTTACAATTATTACAAACTGTTATGCTTTGAGAACTACACCAGGGGTGGCAAGCTCTTTAGGATTTCTCTTTGCTTCATGTGTCTGAGACTTGGAGATGAATGAGCTGGCAAGCTGGAAATACCAACCAAAACACACACAAAAATATAATAAAACCACCTAATCTGATATGGTGGCCCATGCTGTATATCACAGAAATTTGCACAGTGGAGGCAGGAGGATTGCAAGTTCAACTTAGTAGCCTGAGAAATTTATTAATTTAGTGAGACTATCTCAACATACATAAATACATACATACATAAAAGCACACATACATATATAGATGTAGCTCAGTCCAAAGGACCTGGGTAGTAACTCAATCAATCAAGTTATTTTCTAAATAAAAAAAACAAATAAAAGCACCCAAGACTAACATGCTGCCTCTAACCAAAGGAAGAAAGGGACAGCCTACTAAGACAGAAAACTCAAATTGCTCTACTGAAGCCAAATACTATGGAAAAAAACTGTGGTCACATCAATCCTTGCCAACAAGGACCAAATGGGGAGCCCAGCTACCTCCCTCACCAGGCTGTAATGAAGCACCCAAACCTCCTAGGTTGTGTCAGAAAGGGCTGGGTAGGGAGCTAGGACTTCTGCCCCCAGTGCATAGCGATGAGTCTCTCCTCCAGAATCAGTAGAGACTATATGAAGAGCACTTTGTGGCCAACACTGTCGTAAGAGACACTTCTTCCTCCACCAGTGGGGATCATGTCCAAGGAGGTGTGGTGGAGAGTCAGGACTTTCATCACTGCCAGAGGTAGTGACCACCCCACACCTACACCCTGGAGGTAGGTGCCCGTGGAGGTTGCACGTGTAGCAGTGGCCGTGCAGTCCCAGTGGATCTGAGGTGCTCGTCCCGCCCTTAGTAAGAAGGAGGCCCTCCTCTCAAATCAGTCAAGGCTGAGTAGGGAGGGAGATGGCGAAAGAATACTGAACAAAGCAATGGCTGAGAATGCCCAAAATTTTGTGAAAGCCGTAAACATGGGATACATGAGGCTGTAAGCACCACAAATAGGATGAACCCAAGACCCATCGTGATAAAACTTTTGAAAACTAAACACAAAGAAAAGAATCCTCAGAACTGCATGAGAAAAATAGTGCCTCACTTGTAAGGGAAAGTGACCTGAATGACAGCTGACTCCTCACAAGAAATTATGAAAGCCATACAGTATTTTTATATGTACTAAAAGAAACATATCTGTCAACTTACAATTCTATGTCCAGCCAAAGAGGACAGGGTCCCAAAATAATCATCATCCAAAAGTGATAAGAAATTTTGGTGCTTATTTCTCCTTTATCTTAATCAAATTCCCCACTCTGGGCCTTGGGATCAATCTCTTACTAAAATCAGTAGCAATGGGAACATCAACTCCTTTACGTAAAAGCAGCTGTTACCTATAGAAATCCTTACACTCAAGCCATGTGATCCAAACACGATAAAAATGAAACAGTTTAACCTTGGTACTTTTCCCAAAGGTGGAAACTACTTTCAGTCCTGTGCTACAAAATAGTGCTATATTTAAGCTATGTGACGATACATTTTCTCTTGTGAAAAATTTATTTAGAAACTGGTGGACTGACAACTGGTGGTCAACTTGTGATGCTCAGCTAAACTGAACCAGCACGGTGCTGGGTGTGGGAGCCCACCTGAGGATTGTTGCTGGCAGCATAAGAGGCAGAAGTACAGAAAAAGAGAAGAAGCTGTAGGATGCTCTTGGTTTTCTTGCAGGACCTTGTCATGCTGGCTTCCCTGGTGAACTTGGCTGTTACCATCAAACGAACTCAGAACCTTGGTGTGGTTGGGAATGGCTATGGTTCATTTTGGGGGAGCTCCGGTCCTTGCTTTAAGCATCACTTCCTGGCTCTGGAGGGGAAGATGGCACACTGCTCAGTCTGCTGGAGAAGCTTGCTGCGCTGGCTTTCCTGGTAGGAGCTCAGCCGTCCTCCTCATCAGAGCTGCTCGGGACCTCACTGTGGCTGAGGGCGGCTGTGGTACTTTTGGGGGACGCTTTCTCTGGTTCTTACTTTGAGCGTCGCTTCCTGGCTCCAGTGCAGATCCCTCAGCTGGTTACCACAGATCCTTCATCCCACCTGGCACAGACTTTCTATCTTCCATCACTGACCTTTGAGCCTTCCCAGCGCAGATCCATGAAACAGGCCTGCATAAGATATTACCATAGGCTCTAGGCCTTCAGCTGGACTCATGAAAGGCATTGTTATGGGCTCTAGGCCTTCAGCTGGACCCAGGCAGGACATTATCGTGGGATCCAGGCCCTTAGCTGGATTTTTGGTCTTTAGTGTGTGAATGGATTCTCTGCACTCTCTCATATATGACTCTTTGGGTGACTGTTCTAAATAATCTTATAATTAAGTGTCCTGTATTGTATTGTTCCCCTTGCAAAATCCCATACTACAACAGGAACCAATTTTCACATCACACTTTACTTCTGAACTTCTTACACACACACTTTCAAAATGTAGCATATGAGTAGGTGGGGCACATTTCAAATATCCAGACCCATCTACCAGGGGAAGTCTGCATGACAGAGTTCACAGTCCAGGGTGTCATTTTTGATCCACAGAGGCTACATGTTCTGGTGGGGGTAGCTCAGTGTAGCACGGGCTTCATATGCATAAGACCGTGATTCCATCCCCAGCATCTAAAAAGTAAATAAACTAAATTATAAGAACTTAACTTCAGTTCCTCAGTTGTACTAGTCACATTTAAGTGCTCAACACAGCTAGTGGCTGAAATGAAGGACAGGTATAGAACGTTCTATCATCCTAGAAAGCTCTGTGGATAACGGGACCTCACAGAGGTGTCTGGGTTCTTACTCCGGACTTTCCCTCCTTGGACCATGGCTGTCTCGCATGAATCACAAATTTTAGAATTACGCACCTGATAGTGTCAGATGATCATTGTCCATAGTTTCTATTTAATATATTAATGTTACATCATCTGATAAATTCGTCTTTTCTTCTGCTTCTTCACCTTCTCCAGCTCTCTTGGTCTTCTGTTCTCCGGCAGAAAAGTCTGTCTGCCCAGTAGGAACTTTTACACTGTGTCTTCACCGAGGGCTTGTCATTGCACCTGAAGGAAGGCATTAAACCTTTACAAGTTATAATACAAAGGACTTAAGTCTGGTCAGAAAGTGCTTCCCATAGCACACATAGATAACTCCACGCAAAATTCAAGCTCCTACAAATCATCTTTGGACTTTTATTTAAATGTTAAAACTTTGGTTATAAAGCTTGTATGATCCTATTCTTACTGTATAAAATTCCTTCATAGTGCCCTCATGCAATATTTAGAACTGTTTACTATATTTATCATGAGTTTAATTGAAAAATTGTACATAACTCCCCAAATAAGTAGACTTGAAATGATACTATCAAGATTAATTTTAGCCAGGCATAGTGGCACATGCCTATAATCACAGCACTTAGGAGGCTGAGGCAGGAGGATTCGAGGCCAGCCTGGGCTACATAGTGAGTTCAAGGCCAGCCTGAACTACATAGCAAGACCCTGTCGCAAAAAAAGATCAATTTTAGTAATTAGTTCTAACTATTTCTGCTATGTCAAGAAATATTTTACTCAAATGACAGCACTTAAAATATTCATGAATGCTATCAAGATTATAATGCAGGATTCTTGGCATTAAATCTAGACCCAGAGTTAGGAAATCACCCTAAATGCATGAAACCCTTGTAGAGAGCATTGGCCACGTGAGTATCAAAGTAAGGTGTATTATTAAACAATCTAAAAACTGGTGAACCCATACTATCATTCTGCCCCACCAAAAACCCACTGCTTGGGCTTCCATCAATAGAGCTTACACAGTAAATGAAAGGCTGTCATACACCAGCCAAAGGAGAGACCATGCGGATCTGCCCTCCCCACTTGCCCCAATGTGACACCATCCTCCTCCCAAATGCAGAATGCGTTCTCAGTGATTTTTTTCATTACTGGTCAAATTTTATGAGGTTGATGATTCTCAAGCTTTAGTGTGCTGATGTATGAACTGGAGAACTCGGTAAGATGCAGGTAAGTGATCCGTATCGTCAGAGGTCTTGACTCACTGGGCCTAGATTAGACTAACAATCCACATTTTGGAAACACTCATAATTTAAGAAGCAATGTATCTTGGTTCAAGGTGTCAGTCCATAGTCAGCTGCCTCCGAGGCAGAAATGGCAGGCGGAAGAGCATGAGTCGGGAGAGCTGCACAACCCATGGCACCCAGGAAGCAGAGAGAGAGGAGCAGCCAGGGACAAGGATGCACCTTCCAGGTCCTGCCCCAGTGACCATCTCTTAATGGCGCACCCAGCTCTGAACTCATCCATAGGTCAGCTCACTCATGAGTGCAGTGCACGTATGACCCAATCACCTGCAGAACACCGGAGACTGTGGAGAGACATTTCAGATCTAAACTATCACACACTTATTCTTTGAAAAGCACAGCTAAGGTCTCCTTTCCATAGATTCTCTCATCTAAAGTTTAACCACTTTAGCAACAGATAAATGCAAGAAATAAAAACAGGCACTAGAAGATTACACAGGCTTAAATTTGAAACTGACATCTCCATATATTCTAATTGACCTTTGGCACATTGCCTATCACTTTTAATATTGAAGCTTCAGTCCCTCCCACTGTTGGAATTGTTGATTCTTTCATCTCCTGCCTTCGGTGCCCCTTACCAGCCTAGCAACACATGAACGGTTTCTATGATGAGCACTATGTGTGACAGAAGCACCTTACCTGCAGGTAGCTGTGTAGTATCATGCTGGATTCACAGCCTAATAATCACAACAAACACTGGTTTTTTTCTTTCTGTAGCTTTAAAACTATCGCTATGTTTTCTCTTGCTGTATCTCTCTCTCTTCCTCTTATTTTTCCTCCTTCTCTTCTAATTCTAATTCTAGTGTTCGTTGGTAAGGCTGTACTTTCTATCGTACTCCCCCAAAATCATGCAAACTACATATGTGACCTATTAGATTCAATCAGAAGTTTTGCTTCTGGAGTCTTTCAAGGGTCTACCTTTAGGTTGATAGAACTATCGTCATTTTGCTGACACAATTTTTAAAAGATTGGTTCAAGAGAATGTTCCCCATCTTCTGCTCCTGTCCTTGATCTTCCTGGCAGTTCTGTAAAAAGAAAACTACCCTAAGTGCCTCGACTGTACCTCACAGGCACTGCCTCTGTGTCGCTACACAGACCACTTCCTGATGGATCTGTAAACACTGTGTTTGTAATGTTGGTTTTTAATTCAACTCACATACCATGAAATTGGTCTGTTTCATATTTACCGAAAACAGTTTTCACTACATTTTTGCATTAGTACAACAATTGTATCATTTTTACCATTTATATGTGGATTGATGTGCCAGGATATTGAGTAATTCAGCTAATTAAAAGGTCTAAACCTCATCTTGGGTAATTCCTTTATGAAAGAAAATGGAAGAGTGCTGTGATATAAATAGCAATGCATTTCCGATGCCCTTTTGATCTCTTTCATCAACACCAGCATGTAACTGTGAAGCTCCGGTCTGTCAGGGCTGCCTGGCACAGCGGATCACACACAGATGCTGCCAAGATCGTGCCAGGTCTGCATGCTGGAGTCCAACGATGCGACTGGTGGAGACTAATCAACCCATATTATTTTACCCTGTTTCCTGTCAAACTAAGAGGATATACTAGCAAAATGGTTAATGAGGCCTGAAATACAAAGGGTTCATAACTCAATTTTTGTTGTGTGTTAAGTGACTGCTAATAAGAAGAAAACTCATGTCCTGACCTAAAGAAACTAATTACTGATTTAAAATCAACAACGAAAGTTTCTTGTATTTTTGTGAACATTACTGACATTCACTTAAGCACTTTCACTTTTTAATCCTTGATTTTTACATATATATTCACCTTTAAGCTTTATTGAAGTATAATTCATATACAAAAATCACACATTTTTAAAATTAATTAATTTTACTGGTACATTTTAGATATACATAGCGATCACATTTATCATAGAGAATTTGTACCTGTGGGTGACATAACCGAATTCTTTTTATCCCATTCCCCTACCCTTTGTTTAACCCCTTTTCCCCGCCCTGCGTACAAAAGCTTTGTTTTCATTTTCCCTTCTTTCTTGGCTTTTTCCTTTTCCCTTCTTTCCTGCCCCTTCTCTCCTTCCTAGTTCCCCTTCCCACTGAGCACTGTCTTCCTATTTGATAATATCTAGTACGCATTGTGGTCTTTATTTACTCCTTAAGGTTCTCACACCAGACAAATAATTAGGCAATTAAACATGTGTGTCTGATTTATTTCCCTGACAAGTATGGTCTCAAGGTGAATATATTTCTCTGGAAAAGCCTCAAGGTTATCTTTCTTTATAGCAGAGTAGTACTCCATTGTATTAAAAAAAAGTCACATCATGATTCATTCATCCATGATGAGTATTTGAGCTGTTTCCAAGATTTAGCTATTACAAACTGCCACTATAAACACAGGTGCACATATTTTGGTGTGGTATGATGTTTTTAATTCTTTCGGGAAGATACCAAGAAGGGGAACATCTGGGTCAAATGAAACCTCTCATTTTGGTTTTGTGAAGAATCTGTACGCTGCTTTGCACAGTGATTGCTCCAGTCTATACTCCAACCAACATCAGAGAAAGGTTCCTTTTCCCTGCATCCCCTTCAGCATTTGCTATTGATTGATTTCTTATAATAGCCATTTTTTCTGCAGTGAGAAGAAAACTCAGTTCTGTTTTAATTTGCAGTTCTCCAATGAGCAGTGACATCCAACATTCATTCATATATTTATTTGCCATTTCTACTTTTTCATCTGAGAAGTACCTCTTCATTTCAGGTGCTCAAATTTGGACTGGGATTGACATCCACATCTTTAATGTATACATTTAGATCAGCTTGAAAATCCACCCTTCACACCACATCATCACAATCAAGATACCTAGCATACCATCACTTCCAACTTTCCTTGTGTTACTTTTGCTTGTGTGTGTGTGTGTGTGTGTGTGTGTGTGTGTGTGTGTGTTTGGTAACAGCACATACCATGAAACCTTTCTTCTTAGTATATTTGCAGATACACAATACCATATTACTAACTACAGGCACTGTGTTGGACATATGAGCCCTAGAACTTACCTTGCATAGCTGAAAATTTTTAGTCATTAAGCAAATCTGTCACAAAAGGACAATGTTTCTTTTTCTTTTCTTCTCTCTTTCTCTTTTAGGAATTTCAAAACTGTAATTGTATTCTTTTCTATTTGTAGCTAAAGGCTAACAGCCTCTGCAAAGAGCCCACCAAGATATCTTTCCCCAAGATCAAAGCCATTTGACAGAGAAATGTTGATATAAATAAATGAAGGATACTTTTACGTAGGACAATATAGTAAAAGAAGTAATTATTAAACAAAAAGTCATGAAGTTGAATAAGTTTAAACATAAAATATATCGAACTCATTGTGATGAAATGTAATAGAAACTTTAAAGCAAAGGGCATAATTATTTGCTTTAGCAGTTGTGTTCAAAATTTCCCTGATCAATACAACAGAAAATTCTTACACTTTAAATGAAGAAATTTTGTTCAGATGTGATAATAATACTGCAATTATATTTTGATGTATTTTTACTTATTAAGATATAGCTGACAACTAAATTATGTAAGTAAAGGGTACACAAGTTGATTTGATCAATATAAACTTTGTGAAATAATCACTATAATGTTAATTAACATATACATCACCTAACATAGTTTCTATTTTCTTCCTTTTTACTTTTTCTTTTTTTATCTTCCTTTTGGGGAAACCACTTACATTTCTCTTTCCAGTAAACTTCAAGCATACAATAAAGTATGGTTAGCAACTGTCACACTTCTCTACATTAGGCCTCTAGAATTTCATCCTCGTGTGTAACCGAAAATGTGTACCCTTGAACCAACATTTTCCCACCCATCCGCCTACAAGACAAAGATTTCAACTATTTATTTAACAGATTCGATGGGATTCAGATTCCCACAAAGATGACTGAAAGAAAACTCGCTCTTCAGGGGGTGCACAGTTAGATCTAAAAGACAACTGGAGAACTTCAGCACCACATGAGAAGCTGCACAAAATCCCAAGAGCGATAAGGATTGCAGATATCCATGTGCCCAGTATCTTGTGGCAGTCACCGCCACTTCTGAGCAGAGGTCGGTACGATTCCTGTAAACACCTTCCTGGGCTCATGTAAGCCTAGTCTTCAACATGGGGTCGACCTGTGACCCTTGCTCTGACTGCTTCCTTCAAAGTCTTCCTTTATGAACTGTACATCACCCCAGCCTCCCTCTGGGCAACGTTAGCAACTTCTCCTCGGGCTTATAGAGCATGTCCCTGTGTAGCTGCCACCCTTTCTATAACATGTGGCTTATGCTTGTTGCTCTGATTGAAATTCGGCCTCCTGGAAGGAAGAGGTCAGCCACGCCGTGTGCTTGCAGTGCCTCTGGTCCTCCGTGGTATTCACCAGCATGCCCTGGTTTCACTGGCTCTATGGGAAGTGCTGTCCACCCCAGGCTGCTACGAAGCCCCTGTTTCTGCCCCAGTCCCGTGGCATCTGCATCTCCCTAAAGCACCACTGGGTGTCTTTGCAGCGAGGAATAATAACAGGCAGCCCTCTTGTGGAAAAACCTGAGATTAACCTTTTCCTGTGTTTGTGAAAATTAGATGCATCACCCTGATCAGACCTATATGGGGCTATGCCTTGTCCCCAGGGCTGCCCCAGCTTGCTGTCGCAGCAGCAGTGAAATCTCACGGGAACTCAAGGGCATTGCGCATGAGGCCTGTGTCCGTGAGCTTGGGGAGTTTCTAGGCCTTAGATAAACAGAATGTCTGGAGCTCAACACAAACTTCTGTGCTTTGACCAGGAAGCCGTGTGGCCATGAGGCTGGTTGTCAGAAGCCCTGGTGTGGGATCAGTCCCTGAGTCCATGCAGTGCCTCCAGTGAATCTGTGCAATTCAGAGTTCCCCATGTGCTTAAACTCAGCTGCAGCCAAAGCTTGTTTCAGAAATCATTTGAAATTAAAATGAAGCCAGTATCAAATGTCAGTAGAAAACCCAAACCCTGGACCAAACTGCCCCTAGCCCACCTCATAAATGAGTCCCAGAGCCATGCGGTTGGCTCTTCACCTTCTCCTTCAAGTAGCTTTCAATATAATCCAAGAAATTGGGTTTTGGGTTTTGGGTTTTGTTTTTCTACGGGAGGGCTTATAGTTCTTTCTCATTTTTTAGACTGTCTCATCATTTTACACCTCTAGGAAAAAAAGGCAATAGTTAGAAATAATTAAATTTTAACTTAAGCATTCTGATCACAGCTCAGTGTGAAAAGGAAAATCATTTTTCCTTTTTGGCAGTAAATGAATCCAAGGTCTGGCACATGAGTAATTGTCTCCTAGGAGACCCCAGTGTGCATCATTGCCATGGAGACCAGCTTGTCAGCCCTCTGCTTCAGATGATTAGCATGGATCATCAGGGAAGGTTTGTTTGGAGGGAAAGAAAGCCTATAAACACACTGCCAGGCTTCACAAGCTAGGCCAGACACCCCGTGCTCAAGGGTGGGTTTGGACTCAGTGACCTGAGGGTGGGAAACCTCACTGGTGGTTCTTTCAGTCTCCTCTCCCACCACAGAGCAGATGAGGGGCGCTCAGCACCAAGGAGAGAGCAGGCAGCACCTTCCCCAGGAGGAGGCTCCTCAGGGCCGCAGCCAGGCGGGGGAGGCACAGGAGGCTGCTGTCAGACATCCCGCCGCGCCCTCATTTGCCCACGTGTCCCTGGGCATTTCCAAAAGGTGGGGAAGCGCCCACCCAGTGCCCAAGATGCTCTAGTGTTGGCTGCCAGAAGAGAGCACACAACACTGCCTTTTCACTTAGATTCTCTGATACTCATTTTTAATATAATAACAACAAAAATCACCACCAGAGCAATTCAAATAATCATACTGACTGCATCAACTGGTTATGAATTTTTTTGTTTTCAGAAAAAGTAGCACATGGCAGGGAATGGGAGATGTTAGCTCAGGAGTCTGGGGAGATTGTGAAAGGGGTGAACTCCACCCTTCCTGCTGTCCAGGCCTGGTGGCAGGGGGTGTAGGAGCAACGTCAAGGGCCCCACTGCAGACCTCTCCTAGTGGGAGCAGAGCTGCAGGTGCTGGTGCTGTCCGTTGCTGAGCCCCTCCTGCAGGCAGCTGGGCAGGAGGTAGAAGGAAAGGGAAGGAAGGGTTGAACAGTGTCAGGGTGTCGGTCATTCTCCAGCAGGCAGAGACATAAAGTCATCTCTGGGTCTGGCATAGCTGATACTGAAGTTTTATAGACAGTATCACGAAGTGTGCCTTCCCTGCTTTTCGTTCCTGAGAGTTGGATACTCTTGACAGTTAAACATCACACCTCCAGCTCTTTTGTCCATTGGTTAAGGCAGGACGTCCCACTGGTTCCACTTGCCCTGAATTCCCAAGATGTGAGGGGATGATGTGAAGTCACTTCCTCTTCCATAACCCCTCCAGATTATCAGTCACATAATGTCATTGTCGCTCACACAGACCTGGCTTCTCACCTGGTACTTTCCCAAATGGCACGGCCCACTGCGGGAGGCACCCGGGTACGAGCTACTCTGAGCGCTCCTCCAGGCATCTTGTCACCCATCACTGAAGTGCCAGGTGCTGAGTGGCTCTAGTGCACTCGCAGGACAGAGGCAAGAACACCAGTGAACAGAGGACCTAAGGGAACCGGGACAGCTGCCTGGGCTCCAGAGGGTCTGTCCCACCCTCCGGGGAGACACTCCGGCACAGGGAGGGGATCTGCTGCAGCTGGACAGCCAGGAAAAGCTAGTCTTACAAAGAGAGAAGGAAAATCCAACAGCCAGTCTAATAGAAGCCAGTCTAACAGAAAATGAGTGGGCAGTCGGGAGGTGGATAAACGCAGATGTTTTAGAAGATAGGATTGGTGGTGGCAAAAGTCAGGGAGGGAGCCTGTGGGTGGGGCCCACATCAGGAAAGCTATACTCCAGGTGGGCAGGAGGGCCCGTCCTCAAAGGGAATTCGGCAAGGTGATCTCAAAGGAACACTTTAACCCTTCAGAAGAAGTTGGAGGCACACGGTAATGGCCAATCCTTGACCATGGTCACACCAGGCTGGGAGAATTCCTTGCTTTAGTGCAGCTATAATAAGGCCTCCGAGATGGGAAAGGGATGGTTAGAATTCAGCAGAAGGTGGTATTGTCATCGCATCAACTGCCTCTGGCTTGCTGTTTTTGAGGAAACCAGCACATGTGAGATGGAGAAATATTACAAGGTTGTATTGATGCACCATGCACACTTGTATGCTGCGAAGTAGGTCATGCTGTGTCCTAAATACAGACCCAAGAACCCTAGGGAGGCCAGGCAGGGTCTGAGGTTGCTGGAGGCCCCCGTCTGTGCCATCTAGTCACAAGCAGCCTCTTCAGTTTGCCCAGTGTGCTGAGCAAACGCATCACCTTCTGTAAGTGCTGTGAAATGAGAAGGGTTGGGACACCCAGCAGACCTCAAAGATTACCAGGCACAGCCCCCCCCACAAGTCTGCCCCAAGCGATGAGCTCAGGGGAGTAAAAGGTTCTGTGAACAAAGAGAGAGCCTTAGGCCAGATGCTGCCCCTACAACTTCTACTGGCCATTTGGAGATCACAATGAGTCACACCAAGGACACAAAAGGGTCCCCAAGAGGAGCCTTTTCCCCACCCCCTTCAACTTAGAATTTCTCTGATATGTTTGACCGTGTAGCCACTGTTTCCTACAACGTAATGCCCATTCTTACCTCCAGCAAATCATTAAGAAATTTCATTGCAGATATCCCTAGAGGAAAAGGTGGATCGAGAGCTACTGCAGGAATAGAACAGAGAAAGAAATGGAGGAAAGAAACCTGAAATCACGGCGGTGGGGGATGAAATAATATTTATCTAAAATAATGAACATTTATCTAAAATAAGTAAAACCAAGTTCCTGAAATATATGCATTTTTGAAGCACGTTCATTCCTGATGCCTTTTACTCCCACAATTGTGAGGCAGATGAGGTAGGAATCACAAACCACTCACAAAGAGCACAGACGAGCTCAGGCACAGAGCAGATCACCAGTGAGGCCAAGAAAGAGAACAGTTTGTGGCGGCATAACTGACCTGACTGTGCAGCATTTTCTCTGCCATGAAATTCCCATCAATGTCTTTGACCTACAAGAGTTTAGCATTTGCTTGAGTGAACAATGTAAGTCTTAGCCTGAAAGATAATCTCTCAAAACATCATCGCAAAAGGCAATGGGGGGTTACAGTGAAAATACTGCCTCAGAGCCTTCGAAATAAAATATAAAACATTCAGTGATACCTTTTTATGCAATAACAGTGCCAAATGATAGTGCTGTAATTGAAATTTATTTCTCAGATAATTGAACAGAATAGCCACATCATTTACAAAAGGAATTTTTAGAAATCACTGCTTTAATGATTCCATATCCTATGTTCTAGTGCTCACCTGGTGCAAAAATAGTCTCAGTGAGGGCTGTGGGAAAGGCTGTATTCCCTCCACATCCTTTAAACCATCATTGTCATGGTAACTAATGTGCTTTAATGAGAGCAAAGCACAGGGAGATTAAAATGAAGTAATAAAAGTAAAAGGGATAAAGTATCATTAGGTTGAACAAATACAAAACTGAAAATATGCTTAGATGAAGTGATTTTATTAATACAGATTTACAAAGACATGCAAATTCATGTTTTAGCTGTCCATAAATGATGTCAATAACAAGCCATCTTTTAGAATGTTACCTGCATTTTTTTCTTCTGAATCCAACTTTCCAAATTAATAAGTATTTTTGTATTATTTATCCTGAATGAAGCAACTGGAAGTTGAGGATATTTCCTCCCTTCATATTTGCTACAAGTCAAATTAAGTTAAATGTAATTTCCTCATTGGTAAACAACCAGATTTGTATGTCTGGCAGTGGAAGAGTTTAGGGGCAATTTTTAAATGAAGCTTAAAAGCAAAATTAAAAAATTAGTCCTATCTGGGTGTGATTGGCATACATCTATAAGCCCAGCAGTTGGGAAGCTAAAGCTGGCAGATGGTTGTGAGTTCAAGGCCAACCTGGGCTATTCAGAGAAATCCTGTCTGAAAAACAAACAAATAAAAAATTAATCTCAGCACAGTAAATAGTGCAGAGGTGTAAAAGGTGAAAAAGAGTGCCCTTCCAAAGAAAGTAAAGTAAGAACAAACAAGCCCAGGATACAGTGCACAGCACCCAGCCAGCAAGTGCAAGGCCTTGAGTTCGATTCCCAGTACTGAAAAAAATGCAAAGAAGGAAACAGGAGAAGAGCGTTATGGGGAAACCTTTCAAAGCACTTTTTATCACTTTTAGAATGTTCTGACATGTGCTCGAGGATATTACACTAACCTAAATAGCTCATCACAAATGCATACATATAGTACGTGTCCATCTGACTCCTACACACCTCGAGAAGTCAAATTCACCACCCCCCCCCCAGTGGTAGGAGGAGAGGAGAAAGGAGAATGACTATCTGGTGGGGACAGAGTTTCAACTCTGCAAAATGTTCTGTAGATGGGTGGGGCCAGCAGTTGCATGGAAATGTGAATCTCCTTACTATCACTGAACAGTATACTTACCAACAGTCAAGACAGTAAATTTTATGTTATGTATATTTTACTACCATTTTAGGAAATAGTAATAAATAAAATCATCTCAAAATACAGCAAGACCAAATGGCCATTTCTCAGTTGGGCTGGTCCTGTGGGCTGGGAGTTTGAATGGTATGTAGTGGAGACGTTTTGTCTCCACTCACTTTTGGGCTTCAGCTGGAAAGTACCAAAGGTGAGGTGGGGGTGGGCAAGACATGCATCACACTGGAGGTCTGAAGAGGATCCCGGCTGCTGGCTGGGACCCTCAGGCCCTCTCACTACGATGGCCGGTGTGGCCTCTATTGATGTGGCCCCCCCTCTCTGTTCTGGTTTCCTGACAGCTGGGTGTCAAAGGCAAGCTGAGGCAGGTAGGGGATCAAAAGTTTCATCTTGTTTATGACCTACCTGGAAGTTACATGATACAAATCTCACAAATCTCTAGGAAAGCACGGCCACAGCAGCACTCTGGATTTAGGAGGAAACATAGACCCTTTATCCACACATTTCCCCAGGGGATCTTATCCCCTTCCTGGTCTTTAATTCCCACCTGTCCGATAAGACATGTGTAGCCAGTGTGGCCGTCCCAGACCCCTCTCCTGAGCTTCCCGCTGAGACCCCACAGGGAATGCCACAGATATCCAGTTCAGATTCTCAGAGCTGAGAAGACCACACGCCCTCAACAAAGTCTGCCTTCTCCTTTGTTCCTATGTCGGGGCACTTGGCCCCTGCATTTATCACTGCAAAAATGGGAACCTGAATTTCATCTCTGATTGCTTCATTCTCCACAGGCCTAATCCTAATGGTGACAATTTCAGTCCATTTCACCTCCCAGCTATGCATCCAAGTCATTTGTCCATCTCAGATGTATTTATATCACAGCCATGCAGAGCAGAAATAATGTCACTTTCCCTCTTAAAACGGATGCCTCATGCAATGAAATACTTTTGCCATGGTGAAACTCACACAGCATGCTCTGACCTTGGTTCACCCACTCAGCCGTAGTGCCTGTCACTTCCTCATTCCTGTCCAGCTTGAGCCTGAACTAGTTCCTTCAGTTCCCCATGCATGCCAAGCTCTCTCTCATCAGCACGCTCTTCCCCCTTCCACACCTTCCACCTTGACCCACGTTCCCACTTCCCTCATCTCTTTCTTGAATAACACTTAGTTGTCCTCAAGAAGAATTTCTCAAGCTGGAAACTTGGGTGATGGTTTTCTATTCTGCCAGAAATTGGGTACCTCTATCTCTATGATCTGGGCCCTCAGAGAGAGAGAGAGCAGGAAATGCACCATCTCAATGCTTAGCCCACAGGAAATAATATCTCTGAGGAAGGGCCCATCTCAAAATCCATTAGTGGCCCAGAATCTGTAAAACGTTAAACCTCACATTCCAGATCCTCCTCACCACAGCAGCAGCTCAGCCCACAGCCTCACTGATGGGTTCTGCCAGTGTCCTCTAGTGTGAAGACCTTGTTCTTTCATTGATGGTGAGCACAGACCAGCGCATCCACATCTGTGTCGCTGCTGCTGCAGACTCCTCCCCTGGAATTCTTCACCACCCTCTTCCGGGCCACCAGAAAGCTCTCTCCTCCAGTCTGCTCCAAACTTCCCCACTAGGATCAGCCTCATCCTCCCAGTAGTGTTGGGTTCTCTCTCCTGGCACAGGGCCTCAATCCTGGCTGTTTTCTCCATCTGGACAGAAAGGCAAGAGTGGACATTTGTGGTGGCTGAAAAACCCTGTGTTTCCTGGGGTAGATGGGCAAATGAGCCACTTTGGGAAGACTGAATATTATTCCCTTCACGTTTATTGGAAATAGACAAATTGGAATTAAGGTAGAGTCAAAGTCCAGATTAAATACAAGACTGACAACTGGCAACTTCCCCTGAGAAACTCCCACCTGAGGCACAATCTTGACAACCCACAGACTGGGGCATGGTATAATTGTCTCTGTTTTGTATAGTTATCAAAACAGACTGTGGCTCAGAAAAGCTAAGTAACTTGTCCAAAATTATGTAGTGAGTGAGTAGAGGAGTCTGGATTTCAACCCAGGTCCCTCATTCCTTAGCATTCTGCTCAACTGTAAGGATAGACCTGTGATTAGCACAGAGCTGAGAGGAAGGGAATCCCTTGGGGAAGTCACTGTAATGAGTAGGTGAAAGCGATTCCCAATTAGCAGATCAACCATTTCTAAGTAAATTAGTGTTTCCCTCCACAGAGGGGCTTAACACTACGTTGTGTTAGGTAGGGCTCCATGCTCAGCTTCCTACAAGGAGCATCATGGCTTGTGTCTGCCCCTTGCTGTCTGAGTCATCCCAGGTCCTGCTGTGGAGGACGGAGAGCTGACTGGATTTGACTGTCTGAATTTCACCCAACCAGAAGAGTAAGAAGCATTAACCACGGCTCTTCTTGTCTATAGTATTAATTTGATTAAGTCTGGGCTGGTTTCCCAGTGAACATTAAAGCTTTCTCACATCAGTCTCCCAGCCTCCACAGAGGGGCTAGGGCCGCTCCTGAAGAAGCTGTCTGCCCTGAGTCCAGGTGTGAGACCTAGTATGGGACAAGCTCTCCTGGAGAGGCTGTGCGTCTCTAAATGGAAACCCTGCCCTGCATCTCAGAAAGATTATTCCATCTACCTCTGCCTGCCACCACTGTTTTAAAAGCAAGGAAAATAAGAGCCCTACTTCTTAGAATTGAGAAGCAGGTAGAATGAGTTAACATTTGCATATAAGATAGTATCCATAGAAACTGCCTATTGATATACTGCTGGTAATCCTCTACAAGTCACTTAAATTCACCTGATATTTTGCTTTTGAGAAGGGCCTGGATTGATTGCTTGGGTCCCTCACAAGCCATACATGGAAATCCTAATTCTCAGTGGGATGATGTAACGGGAGGAGTCTTTGACAACTTGGTGGTGACGAAGGGGACACCTTCCGAAGGTGTAAGTTTTATGAATGGGATTTGTGTCCTCATAAGAAGAGGAGAGAGCTCACTTTTCTCTCGGAGGACACAATGAAAAGACAGCTGTCCACATCCGGAAAGGGGCCCTTGCCAGACACCTGACCTGCTGGTCCCTTCATCTTAGACTTGTGGCCTCAAGAACTACGAGAAATAGGTGTCTGTTGATGAAACCATCTCATCTATGATTTATTGCTATACCAGCTCAGGTCATCCCAGACAGGGATTTAGAGAAAGAAAGGAAAGGAGAAAGGGCGGGAAAGAGAGATGGAAGAGCATGTTACTTACAAATCAGTTCTTTCTGGGAAGATTTTATACAGAGCTCTGTTATTTTAGCATCCAGATAGCTTATTCTACAGGGTCACCTTAAAGCTGCCTTCCTTTGCTGGGACATTACCAGGGCAGTTCCAGTTCCCGCGGTTGAGCCGAGGGGTTGCTCTCCCTGATGAGGTCACCCTGGAAGCCACTACAGAAACGCTCAACCGGGCTGGCACTGACCTCTAACGTGTGGCGGGGAGGGGTGCAGCCTCATCCCTGTATCATTAGCGGACCTCCTGCTGGCACCAAAGCTGTGTAATCTGAGTAACAATAACATTAAGAAAAAACTCAACATCCTGGGGATGGTGCCAGTGATCGGGGCACTGTAATTGCTATAATTAAAAGCAAATCTAACACTGCAGCAAAAGTAGGTCAGTCACTGGCTTGGTGCAGTCTTTGATGAGAGTGGAGAGCAAAAATAAAGGTGAAGGTAAACAAGTTTCTACAGCACTTGAGCAAGAGATGGTTGGGATGCTCTGTGGTCGTGTCTCTGCGGACTGCTAGGTAGTACGAGCAACTCCATCAGCACGGTGATCACTCAGACAGTGTTCCATAAATGCAGAATTTTGAAGGGTAAGGGACATTTTGTTCCAGTTCTTATTCAATACTGTCTTTGATTAGGTAATAAACACAACGATCCAAAGACAAGCTCAACTCTTTCCTAGCCTAGAGGCAACCGCCTTAACATGCAGCACAGGGAGCCCAGGGAATCTTCTCTCTCTGTCTCATCTCTCTCGCATCTCTGAGAACCTCATACATATCTTATTTCTCTTGCAGTAACAGGTATAGGCAAAGTGCCCAGTAAAATCCCGACTATACCCCCAGAAAGTTTAATGCAGAAACAAATCAGTCATGATAGGAATTGGGGAAATAGGCTCATGCTTTGGAGCCCCTTTCTTTGATTTCCCTTTCAGGTAGAATTTTGTGCAATGGTTAAATTTGGAGCTTTAAGGCAAAGAGATGAGTTCAGAATCCTATCTCCAGCTCTTTGCTATCTCACTGAACTTGGACAAGTCCTTTATTTCCTGAAGCCACTATCACATGTATATAATAATAAATGACATTACATGCACAAACTGTTATAAAACAGTTGGTGAAGTTCTTGTTACCTTGCAGTACCCTGTAACAATTTCAATGTTTCCCGCCTGTCTATATGTCCCGCTTGGACCAGCCCAGCTCAGTAAGCTCAAGAACAGGAAAAGCTCGTTCTCCTTAAGACAACAAAGAGCAGCAACAAAAACCCCAGCTTCTTACTAGCCCCATTTTGTGGAGCTACTGAGACAAAGAAAGCCAGAGTGGAAGCACCGGCATGCCAGCAAACCGCACGTGTGCTGCTGAATGCCCCTCACAGCTCTGGGAGTCAGACACATCCACCATGCTGAGTCCTCCGCTCCCCTCTGGCATGTTTCTGAAAGTGTTTTTGTTTGAAAGTGAGCTCCTCTTTGAGGCGTGAGTTCCTTTTTCACTTTAGTGATGAGAACCCCTTTCCATGTCAAGAGGCGTTTTTGCTATGATTTTTTCCCTCAGCCTCACTGCTTATGAAGAAGCAACTTGGGGACAAAGGGGAGGTGGGGAGGGTGGGCGTAGGGGACAGAGATGCCTCAGAAGTTTCCTAGAACTCATTGGTGACACAAAGTTGGGGGACAAGCAGCTGATGGCATTTTCAAATACCCACAAAGATATAGTTGTGCGGAGATAATTACTAGCTGGGGATACTCGCTGCTCCCTAAATCTTCATCCCTGAGGCACTGGCTGTCCGCTTCATGTCTGAGTTGTGCTAAATCTGGAGGCCCCTGGGTGCAGGAGGGCGGCACCTCCAGCCGGAGGCTGGGGGGCCTTCAGCTTCACGGTCTGTGGGCGGAAGCACAGCAGGGATGAGGGACAGGCTGAGGTCCCCAAAAGGTTCCACCTAAATCTCTTTCTTTGCTTTTCTCTTGAATTTATACTGGGACTGTGAAACAGACTTTCTTCCTGTGAACAAGACTGCTGGGTTTCAGTCTTACTTCAAATCTTATCCACTGACACGGAGCTGTACTTTGAGGAAGCATTTCCAGAGTCTGTGTGTACACAGGCAACCTCTCACCCCATACTCCCTCTGGGCAGAGTCCATGGACTCACCCCTGATTTGGTTTCAGGATTGTCTTGGGCTGTGAACCCTGCAACAAAGCCGAACCATAGAATTCATGTGCACCAAGTTATTACGGGTGTGACCACCTGGGAAACCTGTGAGCAGGTGGAGAAGCACATACAGACAGACAAATGTGTTAGTAAGCTTCCCACCACTATAACAAATTCCTGAGACAATCAGCTTATCAAGAGCAGAGGTTTGTTTGACTCGTAGGTCTGGAGGTCTCAATCTATGGTGGGTGGACCTATTGTTTTTGGGCCTGTGGAGGGTTGCACATCATTGCTGGAGCACATGGCAGAGAAAAGCTTCTCACTTCATGGCCCAGAAACAAGATGGAAAGAAAACAGAGACCCACAGTCTGATGCAACCATAGTGACCTGTCTCCCACCAAGCCCCACCACTCGGTTCCTCTGCCTCACAGTACTGTAGACCCACCCTGGAGCCCAAGCACTGACTCATGGGCCTCTGGGACACTCAAGATCCAAAAGACAGGAACCAAGGGACCAGCAAGGCACAACTTCAGACACTGCCCCACCTCAGCCAGGGAACCCTGCTGACCAAGCCTGCACGTGAGGCAAGACTTCCAGGAGGAAGGGCCCTGCACCAGCAAGTGCTTGTCCATGTACTAAGGTCCGCAACTCAAATGTCTCCCAAAGACATTGTTTGGAAAGTTGGTCCCCATCTGATGGTCCTGTTGAAAGGTGGAGGAAATTTAGGAGGTGAGGCATGGGAGGAAGTTAGGTCTGGAGGACGTGCCCTGACAGAAGATGTTAAGATTCCTCAGCCTGTTCGCATCATGCTTTTCTGCTTCCTGACCACAGTGGAGTGAGCAGGTCTGTTCCACTGCATTCCCACCATGGTACTTCACTTTGCCACAGGCCCAAAGACATGGGGCCAAATAATCACAGACTGGAGTCAAGAGCCAAAGGAAACCTTTCATCTGTTTTAGTTAGCAATGGTCAGGAATTTTGTCCTAGCAACAGAAAGCTGACTAACAAACTGACTCCCAGTTCCCTGGGGGAAGTGAATTCCCACATACCCTCAGGGTAAAGGTAAATACCTCAGAACAGGAGACAAAGATTGTCAAAGAACCCACTATTCTTTGTCTGAGGAGTTTCAGGGATTGTAAAAGTAAAAGAACAAGGATATGGGCGAGGACTGCTGGTTTTAGACAATGCTCTTACAGAGCTCTTATGGGATGGGACAGACCTACTGGTCAGAAGTGCTTGTGCTGAGTTCTACACTCACCTGCCTTCCTTATTCAGTCTGGCATGGCTGGACAACCCAACTGTGCTGCCACTGTGCATTTAATGCAATGCCAAGTGCATCAACCAGATCTCCATCTTTGTGCCAATAGTGGCTGGGAAGCAGGCAGGTGCGTTCTGGCTTGCAGTTTTAGAGGATCCCTTGCATGGTCACTTGGCTGCATTGCTGTGGGCCGGTGGCTGCACAGCACATCCTGGCAGCAGCATTCGGCAAGGGAAAGCTGCTTGCCTCATGCAAGCTGCAAACAGGGAAAAGGGTCAGGGTCCCCAAGTCCCCTTCAGGGCGCACCCGGGACCTTACTTCCTCCACTAGTATTCCTACAGTTTTGCCCACTCCCCCTAGCACAGGGATAGGGACCAAGCCTTTAAAATGTGTCTTTGGGTGGTGTTAAGATGTAGATCATAGCACCAGGCATGTAGGATTGGTGCATTGAGAGAGCTTTCCAGTCCACAGAGTGAGCCATCTCCTGCTAAAATTGTGTGGTGGAAAAGAGCTTAATAGCTTTTGAGGCAGCCTGTCCCGACCAGTCTTGTGCCTGGAGGCCTTTCCTTCCAGCATGCACCGCTCTGACTGGGAAGCGGAATCCTAACCCCCTGTCCATGCCATGGCCTCCTTGGGTAACTGGTAATGCTGTACTATGCTTTGTTTCGGGCTAGAAATGCTGGATTCCCTCCAACAGTGTACACAAATCCACTTCTGGGTGGTTCCGGACAGCATCCTCAGCATGAACAGGTCAGAAGACTTGCGACAGAGACCTTCTCTGTGCTAAAGAAAGCCCTCTAGAGCAGCGAGAAGGTGCCAAGTGAATGTTTCCTGTAGGTTGAAAATGGAATTCCTCATTTATTAATGACCTGCTTACAGTCATTGCTCTTACATAAAATTTGAACTGAATTACATCGAAATGGATAATTAAAGAGAACCACAATTACTGTTATTGAATTGAGTCATAGGAGTCTCCAGCTTCCTATCTTGGTCTCTGATATCTTTCCCTTTTGGAGGCTTTTGCCCACAGATAGGGCCAGTTGGCCTTAGAACCATCAAAGCTCCCCTTGGATCTCCTACTTAAACATGAGCTTTTCCACTGCAAAGAGACCCTCCTTCCAAGCCTAAAATCTAGGAACCTTGTGTGAGAATGAAACAGGCAAGCAGCTGTTTATTCCAATTGTCCTGATAAAGACACCAAACCCAGTTAGTGTACAACAGAGGGACTCAGGGCACCCAGGTGAAAAAGGAAAAACATAACAGACTTGCTGTTTTCACTTAATTTTTCATTTCAAAATAATACAAGAAGTTGCAAAAGCAACACAGAGTGGCCTTGTATGTCCTTCACCCAATATTCCCCAGAGATGACATTTTACATAACAACAATGTCAAGTTGGGGCTGCTCCTTAAGGTTGGGCGGAGGTGAGGTCTTTAGTCCTCACTAAGAGCCATGCCAGGGTGCAGGTGAGCCATCATTTCTCTGCAGTCTTTAGTGAGGGTTTTTATCTAAAGTTGGAAAGTTCTCCATCTTGCTGGGAAGCCACCTTTCTAGCCCCTTGACCAGATAGACCAGGCCTTTCTTGTCTCTGGTGATTCAGATGTCTGACTATTCTAAAATACAGTCCAGGATAGTGAGCCAAGGGTGAAGGAGGAGCCCCCAGGGACCTGTGAATGGCTTCCAGGAAAAGAGGAGAACAGGAAGGACCACATTTGACAGTGACCATGGAAGTGTGACTTGGCAATACCTTTCCCTTATTTATTTTGGTCTAGCTTAAAGACCATTATATACTTTTGCAAAGCAGAAGGAAAGAGAGAAAGAAAGAAAGAAAGAAAGAAAGAAAGAGAGAGAGAGAGAGAGAAGGAAGGAAAGAAGGAAGAGATGGGGGACTGAGGAAGGAAGGAAGGAAGGAAGGAAGGAAGGAAGGAAGGAAGGAAGGAAGAAAGAAAGAAGGGAGGGAGGGAGGGAGGGAGGGAGGGAAAGAGTGTCAAAGGAAACTGGGCACGGTGGCACACATCTATAATCCCAGCACACTGGGTCGCTGAAGCCAAGAGCATTGCCAAGTTCAAGCCCAACCTGGGTAACCTAGCCATGGAAAGAAACCTTGTCTCAAAATGAAAACCAAAGGACTGTGGATGTAGCACAGTGTGAAAACCTTGGGCTCAATCCTTAGCACTGGAAGGAAACAAAATAAGCCAAAGGCACTGAACCTTTGCCAATCCTTGGTTCCTGGGGTCCCTTTTTCTCTCCATCTTCCTGTATCTTGAAACTACTGTACATACACTTTCCAGGCATGGGAGTGTAACTTCTCTTAGAGGTGAAAAGACAGAGGAGCACATAAACACCAACTTGGTCCAGAAATGGAAACTCCCAGAGTGTCTTCTTATTCCTAGATGTTTAATTCCTCCAAGACAAATTGTTCTTTTTTTGTTTTTACATGTACTTCCTCAAGTTGACTGTAACACCCTAGCTGCAGTAGCAAATACCACCTTTTTATTCCATGATGAAGACATCTCAGATGAAATGCAGAGCCCACAGGGTACATCATGACACAATACTCCTCCTCCTGCCCCATGACATTTATATGTAGTCTGAAAGCCTCAGGAATATTCCTCTCAACAGGAATGGGACCATAAACATAGGGATAGCTAATGACATAGTAGGTTCCAACCAGGCTCACTCTTGTTGTCAGGGTGATGGCAGAAGGAAAGTGGAATGTTTATGAAGGTTTTGAATCCTTTAGAAAACTTGTCCAAAGGTCCAGCCTCTCATTCTCCTCCTCTCCAAGAGTCACAGGTAGATATTCATAGTAAGCAGGACCGGGACAATGTCCCATAGAAATCTATTGTTGTGATAGTGTCTACCAAGTAATTGTGGTCCCTGTAAGTTCCTTGAAATGAGTAAATCTCTTCAACTTACAGAGCAACTAAAAAATAAGTAATTTTCCAGTGTCATGACTTATTCAGATGAAGATCATCAAATGCTAAAGCCTTTTGATGAATGGTTGCTGGGAAATGGGATATTTGCAAGGTGCCAGAGACCCTGCAGAGATGACTTGCTGGTTGTGAAGGACAGGAATCTTTATGATGGAGGATCTGCCAGGCTCCACCTGGAACCAGCAGGTGTGAGATGCTTCCAGGTGGATAAAATGTGAAGCTGTACAGGGTTTTCTTTCCAAAAAATGTTTACTCTGAGTCTAAAAAGTCATCTAGACTCAACTTCAGCTCCCACAAACAGAGGAACACATTAAATACTCAACAAGGAAAAAACCTACAATTACAGAATGCTGGACAGTTTGCAAGATAACCAGCCTGAACTTTTCAAGAAATAAAGATCACAGAAGGAAAAAATGGGCTATTATAGACTTTAAAATACATCTCATGTGATGAGTCATCTTTGAATGTATCTTGATTAGAGGGAAAACACTTGCTTGTTCTGGAGACAATGAGTAAAATTCAGTTTGTTCTACAAATTAGATAGGAAGCACCGGTGATTTTTCAGTGTAACAATGGCCCTGTAGTTTGATCAGGTTATGTCCTTAGTTCTTTAGGATTGAGGAAGGAAGATACCATAAATTCAAATGATTTACATAAGAAATATGGCAAAATACTAGTAATTGTTTGATCCACTTGAGAAAGGTGTCCAGCAGACAGATAGGGCAATTGGCCAGAATCAACCCATGGACTACTGTCTTGTCCCTCGACAAAGAATAGGATTATATTATGAGAAAATCAACAGTCAATATGAATTTTAAAATAAAAATGAGAATGGTTTTCACCTAGCAGGCTGGGAAAATATATTAAAATTTGAAATTGAATATTAATAATAGATTAAGGAAATTAATACTTTGGTACCTGTGGATAAGAGAGGAATTTGTACATTACTTTTGAAGAACAAATTTTCAAAACCTACTAAAGATTTAAGGAGCACAGTCTTAGGCACACAATAATTCCTTTCCAGGTAATAGTTCATTTCCATCAATCTAAGCAATAATGCACAAGAATGCCATTCAAGGTATACAGAGATGTAAATGTTTTACGTCCCTTAAAGTGTGGGAAGAACCCATAATAGGCCATAAACTGTAGCCGTAGCTGAAGGTAGAGATGCGATAGCGAGATGTTTGCTTTCTCAATTTATACTCTTCATTAATGTATGATTTCTTTCACATTTTTTCCATGTGATTGCACTTCTATAACTAAAAACCTACGCAAGCAAATTAATATGCAGGGAATATGCAGGATAAGCTGTCATAGTTTGGGAAATTGAAGGATTCCAAACTCTAAGTGAGGAGGTACTCTTGGATAACCGTAGTCCAGTCATTTGCATTGTACCATCTGTGTTTGGCTCCCCACCAAATGGAATGGGTGCCTAAAATAGTGCTTCTGTTTAATAAGTGTAATTTCATCACCCAAAGCTATGTTCTCTCTGTCATTGTGTCAACATAACAGTTTCCGCTGTGTGTTCTGAAGCCGGCATTCTCCACAATGGGTATTATAATGTCATACTTTATTATCCACCCCTATTTTGCTGTTTATAACTTTGTGAAGGAAAAGAAACCTGCTGTGTATTCTTTTTCTTCATTTATCTGGATACAGCACCAACTGAAGTGTGCTCAGGCAAGATGGCAAATACTGTGCAGATAGTTCATGACCTGTGTTCCTCCCATGTGGCCCCAGTTTAGGGCTTCATGTGTCCAGACTATTTTAATGGACTTTTGCAGTTCTCTGAAATCCTTATATACCAAAACAGCCCTCAGATCTGCAGTCCATATAGCACCCAGAGTGAGCACACTGTGGCTGTGCTGTTGCCTTAACTCTGCCAGGACCTCCTTATCCCTGCTAGACAAGACCTTATGTCCCTGGGATAACCTGTCTCCACCATCTCCAGCCTCTGCCCTCATGATCACAGGTGCCATAATTTATGCTCCAGCCATATAAAACTTCCTAATCACAATAAACCCTAAGACTAACTTATTAACCATTTTCCATTACTATAATAAAATACCTGAAGCTGAGTGTTATGGTTTGTGTCTAGCTGTCCCCACAAAGCCTCATGCATTGACATGGGCTTGTAGAGTTTATGATTGACTGATGGTCCAGTGCTGGGATTATGGGTGTGAGTGCTATACCCACCCTGGTGAGGGTAGCCTGCATGCAATGTAAGGGAAGGAAAGAGGCTTGCTCTTGCTCTAAATAAACCTTCCTTCCTTAATTTTGGGTGTCAGTTTCTTTGTCTCAGCAACAAGAGAAATGTAACCAAGACACTAGGTATTATTAAGAAGAGAGGATTTTTTGGTCACAGTGTTAGAGGTCTGAGGGATGGCACTGGCATTGGCTCAAATCTAAGAAAGACACTTAGACAATGCCATTACACTGGGGTGCATGTGAGAGGGAGAATCACATGGCAGGAGAGGAAGCCAGAGAGAAGACAGGCCAGGCTCTCACTGAGTTACCCAATCTCCCACAGGAACTCCTCGATTTCTTCTGAGGGCAGAACCCTCCATGACCTACTCACTTCTACTGGGCTCCCTGTCTTCTTATAGGTCCTACCGCCTCCTGACATTGCCACTCTGAGAACCAGGACTTAAACACAAGAACCCTGGAGACTTTCACATCCAAACACAAGCAGCAAGGGACCTTTAGTTACTGCCTCACCCACTTAAGCTTCCACTGTTCTTCATAGATGTCTGTCTTGGTCTGCTGAGCCCAAAGACCTCTGAGCTGGTTATTCAGTGCCTGTTCTGTTATCTGCCTTGTAATCAAGAGCTGCTAGTGTCTTCTAATTGTGTGCCTGGCCTGCCCTCTGCTGAGTCAGCTCCAAGAGCAGGTATTTGGCCCAAGTCATCTGATTGGTTGTCCTCGCCCAATGCTTAGAACAGGAACAATATTCTAAAATGCTTGGGTGGCTGAATATTACTCCTTAGGCCACATTAGATGGCAAAGAAAACACTTTTCTCTGTTGATGCTCAGGTTACCCCAAAATCACTAAACTACAATACCTGAATCATCCTATTTCAATCAACAGAAACACATTGATTGGCACAATTTTTTTCTCACACATTTCACTATGTAGAGTAAGTAGGAAACATAAACAAGTTGGACTTTGGGCCAAAGTAACTATTGTGCCAAGAGGCACTTCTGTGGATATTTTTGGTCAGTATATAATTCATCACTATTTGTAGCTGGTGCTATAAAAACTACCAGGGGTTCTTCTTGCCTTCCAGTTATGCCTCTCTGCTTTATTTTTGTGATGTCTATTGGTGATATTTTGCAGAATGGAACTAAGAGATGTCTCAGGTGGGACATCAGTAGTTGGCATTAGTGACATCTAAACCAGTCCCAGAAGTGTGAGCAAGCATTGTCAGTGCCTTGCTGGAAGAAGGTGTGTGCAGCAGAAGACCAAGACAATCCAGGGTCTCTGTGCAGATGGAAATGGCAAAAGCCCCTTTTGAAGGAATAACGGGGAAAATCCAAATGATCAGAGGATTGGAGAAGTGGCAGGGCTGAGTTTGTCTCTTCGGATCTCTAGTAAGCCAGATCAGAGAGGCATCTTCACCCGCATGCCAGAGAGGCCAGCCTTGGGGGGACAGACATTTCCAGGCAATGTCTCCTTAATGGTGCCCTTCCCCTTGCTTGATTTGGGAGCACCTGGAAGCTTAGGGAAGTTAAGAACTTGCTCAAGGAATTCTTCAAAGCAGTGCAGGAACCAGCTTTAAACACGAACCCAGTGGCCCCAAGTCAATGCTGAGCATTTGTGTCCCTCATCTGAGTGTTCAGATGATACCAGAAATGAGCAAAGGAGCCAGGCATAGTGCCACATGCCTGTAATCCCAGCAGTCGGGAGGCTGAGGCAGGAGGATCATTGTGAGTTTGAGACCAGCCTGGGCTATAAAGTGAATTCAAGACCAGCCTGAACAACATAGTGAGACCTTGTCTAAAAAAGAGAAAGAAAGGAAGAAAGGAAGGAAGGAAGAAAGGAAGAAAGGAAGAAAGAAAGAATTGAGCAAAGGAGAAGGGCAGGGAAGGGTGCTGGCCCACTGCAGAAGACCAAAGCATGAATCAGCTCAGTGCCACTCCCCTTCTCTTAAATCAAGGTTCAGCCACTTTTCAGAAAGTAACACACCTTATGTTCCTGTTGGGAAAATAGGGTGTGCATGGTATAAAGTCACAGTCCACACTCACCACATCCACCCTGGCCATCTGCAGCTGTGATCACCTCCTGGGACCCACCTGGGGCAGCTCAGCCCTTCAGCGAGGTCCAGAGCAACTGCCTCTTCATCTCCCCTGGATGCACAGTGCAGCTCTGCTCCCAGAATGGAGAATGCCTTTGCCTGTCATGGGAGAAATCCAAGACCCTCCCCGAGAACCTTGTTCAGCATGAGACCCTTAGCAAGCACACTTCTCAAAGCCACAGAATGAGTGGAAGGCATGACGCTGTTCTCTCTCATGTAACAGCAGAATGTCGCACAGAGCTGAGCGCAGCGGGAGTCAGAGTAGGTACATGTTAGGAGCCATAGTTTCCTTAACACCGTGACTACTGTGAGAACTCTGAATCTTATGTATCATGAAGTATTCCCAAGTCTTCTTAAAATAAAGAGATGCCATTAGTAAGACTTCTTTGATGGTACTAGATTTTCTCACTCAAGGACTGGTAAATGTTTGCCTTTAAAACCTGTCTGCGGTTGTCTTAGTTACTTTTCTCTCATTACTGAGACGAAATACCCAACCCTCAACATGAAGAAAGGAAAGTTTATTTAGCTTACAGTTTGTGGAGGTTTCAGTTCATAGTTGGCTGGCTCAGAGGCAGAGTGGCACATGGCAGAGGGCAAATGTTCATGGCGGCAGAGCACAGCAAACACCACAAGAGCAAAAGGGAGGAATGGCTACAAGCAGCCTCTTTTCTTCCCTTACATTGTAAACCGCCTACCCCCACCCAGGGGGCATGTAGCTCTCACACAGTCTCTGTGCCCTCATCTTCCACAGGCTCAGGACGTATACAGAGTAAGCACCCTGGCTTCCTGCTGAATCACTCAGCCAAATCTCTAGACTCCCCAATGTATCAACCATAACAGCGGGTATACAGTCTCTGCAGTGTGGCTCTGTTATCTCAACATCTAAGTGGCATTCTCAGAGGCTGCTCTCCTGCTTGTGCCCTGGTATGTCTTCCTTTGCCGTCCGAGCAGATGCTGGTAGCAGCTGTCAGATGCTATCCTGCTACTGGTGCTTATTACCAGCAGCCCCTGACACTGACAAAGCCCCTTCTAGTTTGCAAAGGACTTTGCCATGGATGGGTTTTCGTTTAAACATCAGAAATACCTATTGGAGTTGACATTAAGATGCACCTCTTATCACTGAATAATAGGAAGCTCTAGACCAGCCAAGAGCATGAACAATAAATAGACAGAGAGGTGCTTTAACTTCCTCCTTCCCGAGGCTTTGAGGCTTCATTCTCCGGGTCATCATGGAAGGGTTAGGTTTAGGGTTAACTTGTCACAGCATAGAGTGCTCCCTGGGAAAACAGGCAGGTCATGGAAAGCTCTTAGGAGTCTCTTCCTGAGATGGGGGATCCCACATTTTAATCTGCATGCTGGAGAATCACCAAGGTACATGTGTCTTTCATGTGCACATAAACACTCATGTTTACTTATATAGAAGTGAAGAAAGAAGACTTACTAGCACATTACCAGCGAACACAAAACATGCCATAACCACCGCGCTCATCAGGCAGCCTTGCTGGCCTTCTGAGGCTGAGAAGCAAATGCATTGTTATTGATGGCACTGTGCTATGGGTTTCTGCCTCTGCTGTGATTATATTTCTGCATGTGAAGGTGACATAACAGCATGTGTCTGTCCGGGGGAAGAGCAGTGCATGTGGGATGAGAATCTCACCACACTGGAGTTTGCTGGACTCTTACTCATGTACACTCACCAACTTGTGGTATGATTCAGCCCCAAGTTGATGTAAGTCAGTTTTCTCACCTCTAATTCTGCCCCTGAAGAGATGAATACATTAGCCACAATGCAGCCTTGAAAGATAACACGTCATCTTATTTCTCTTCCTCTCCTTTGGCCTGACTCCTAGGGGGCCATGACTATGCTGAAGTGCTGGCACATAGCAGACCAGCAGGTGCATCCTGAGGTCCCTGAAGGGCAAGCCATGCATGAGAAACCACAGCTCCTTCCCCTGAGAACCAGCAGCATGAAGAAAGAAAAGAAGAAGGGCACATAGATGTGGGTAGGAAACCTTTGGTCACAGCAAGCGGGACATGCTGGGCTCTGTGCAGGGACATCTCCTCACTGGATCGCAAAAGTGGTGGTGTGAGATCAGGACCTTGTAAACAAGGGCTGGCTGTCGCCTCCCCAAATGGGATAATGGAAAGAAACATCCCATGTCTTTATGCCAAAGCACTGCTACAGTTTGTTCCCAAAGCTTCAAGTGTAGGAAGGTGATCCTTCAGGGCAGTGGTGTCAGGAGGTGTTCTTTAACAGGTGGGACTGAGGCAAAGGTATTCAGGTTGTGGGGGCTCCACCCTCAGGAGGGATCAGTACTTGTTTTTCAGGAGTAAGATAGGTCTCCAGGGACTGGATTGATTATCTTGACAGCACATTGTGATACAGTAAGGCCACCCCAAGAGTTTAGTCTTGTACACATTCTGCATATGATTCTCACACCTTATAATACAAGGTGAAGCCCAGACCAGGTTTGCCCACCCCCCACCTAAGCTTGGACTTTCTGGCCTCAAGCCAAAACAATCGTTTTTTTCTTTACAGTTTGCTCAGTTATGTCTATGTTGCTATGGCAACAGAAAATAGACCAATATATTGACCTCTAAGGTAAATTTGGGGACCAAAATTTTCTGTTTATGTGTTTTAAAATCCATAAGGGCCTAGAATAGGATAAGGAAAACAAGGTTTAGACTTGATCAAAAGGGGAATAAAAAAAGACTTGGAGTTGGTAGCCAAAAGGGAACTTAGGAGGCTGAACAGTGAGATAACGCTGCCTCCTGTCCACTGGAGACTTCAGAGGCCACTCAGTTCATCCAAGCTGACTTCATCCTACACTGCCAGATAGTAACAGGAAGACAGCACCCCAGGGCAGGGGCGCGTGCCCGGAAGCGGAGGGACTTCTTAGGCTCCCAAAGGGGGTCATCAGGAGCTGCGAGCAAAGACTAGCACTGGCGCTTTGTTCAGCCCCACGTGGAGTGTGCACTCACATCTAAAATTAAACCATGCCACACACAAACCTAGACCTGTTCTATTCATGTTAGTTCCATTTCCCACTGGCCAAAAAGGCAAAGAGCCTCTACTGTGGATGCGACATGCGGCTCCACCGGACCAGGCCACCACTGGCTGTGCATCCCTGGGACAGAGAGTACCTGACAGTTGTCCATGTTCCAATGTTACTGAGCCAGTTCTTCAGGTTAAAGCTATTTCTTTGCATTTGTGTCCATCAAGAACAACATAATGAGGTTTCTAAGTGTAAGTGACAAATATACCAATGCACTGCTTAATAATAGGTCCTGAGAAAAGCCACTGAGTAAGTTTGTCTCACAGGAACATCACAGAGAGCACTTACACAAAATGAAATGGTGATGATGTCACCGGTGACATGCTATTCTGGGTCCACTGCCACATGTGCGGTTTGGCAGCTAAAATGTCCTAGTGCAGCACGTGACTGCATGTCTGCAAATGTAATGCAGAGACCAAGCCCACTTCATTCCTTTATTTTATTTGCCTGACTTTGTGAGCTACTCATCATTTTGGGCGCTAAGACATTTTTGCATAGGAAGCAGCTGGAGGATGAAGGAATAATTAGCCCAGGGAAGAAAAGACTCAGGTGTTACTGGAAGAAGTGTTCTAACATGCATAAACTCATCACAGGGGAGAAATACTAACCTGCAGAGCTTCATAAGTAAGCACCAGTTGCAAAACATCTACCTAAGAAATAAAAATACAGAAAGTAAAAAAGTAGAGAACCTGTGATCCAACTTTAAGGGAAATAACTTAAAAGATTGAAAAGAAAATTCCATGCAAACATTAAAGAAATTAAAGTGCAACTATTTAGTTATCTGAAGAGAAAGATTTTATGGCAAAACACTATAATATTTAAAAATGACATTGTGTAAAAAGAAAAGATCTAATTTGCTATGGAAACGATCAATTCTAGATTTAAAGGCTCCTTAAAATATAGTTTTACAATAAATATAGATTTAAAACATTGTAAGAAAAATATCTTCAAATTTGCAGTAGTAGGAGACTTTATCATGCCATTCTGTAAAAGATAAAACCATCACACACACAACATAAAAGATTTGAACAATATTGGAAATATAACATCACTGACATAGATGGAGTGCTGCACTCAATAATCATAATACACAAATGCTTTCCGTGCACCCAAGGAATATTTAACAGAATTGACTGTTCTGAATCAGAGCTCTATTCACTTCTTAAAACTGAAATCATATAGAATAAATTTCTTGACCACAATGCAATGGAGCTAAAAATCAATTATAGATGTATATAGTTTTTCTACAAAATAGACATATGGAAGTAAAACTATTTCTCTAAGTAAATACATAGGTGAAAGAAAACATACCAATGGGATCCAGAAAACAATTTGAAATGAATTTTAGAAATAAAGTTTACATCAAAATACAGAGGAGAATTTATGAAAAAAGGATAGCTGAAAAATGCACTTATTACAAGAAATTTAAGAAAAGCAAATCTAGCAAAGTGCCCTTCCCTCAAAGGAGAAGAGAAAAGCACTAAGGATAAATGCAGACAGGACTCACTACGAAAACAAGTATCGGACAGAAAAGATCAAACTCTAATTTTAATCCTGAGGAAAGCTAAATAATTAATAAATCCCAAGTGAGACTAATAAAAAAAGAAAGAATTAAAGAAATCATAAGGATCATGATTTTTTAAATGTAAGCATCACAAGAAAATTACAAATATCAAAGGAGGAAATTATACAATGCTAATGCTAATATATTTGAAAATTTAAATGAAATGGATAAACACTAGAAAAATATAACTAACAGTAGAAAATGTGGAATCCTATAATTATTAAAGAAATTAAAACTGTAATTATAAGTCTTCCCACAAAGAAGTTCCAGGCCCAGCTGGTTTTACCAGCTAATTCTGCCACACATATAAGGAATTTAATTTTATCTTGTCTTTAAGAAAAAGATAGACTAAAAAAATAGACTAACTACCCCAAAACCTGTTTCATATGAAGCCAGTATAACTTTCGTTCCAAACTCTAACAAAGAAGAAAATTCATAGAAAGGAGAATTACAAGTCCAAATCTCTCATGAATTTGCTGCAAAAATTTTAAACAAAATGAAGCAGATAAAATGTGACACCATCCACAAGGAGATATATTTATTCTAGAAGGGCATGATTATTTTAAAGCAAGTGATCAATTTAAAAGAGCAATCATTCTGATTTAGCACATTAACAGAATGAAAGAAAATTCATATGAATGTTTCAATAGTTGAAGAAAAACATAATAAAATCCCCCAAGGATGAGTATGTAGATCACCTAGCACGTATGAGACCCTAGGCTCCATCCCTAGCAAAGGGGTGGGAAAACCAGTATGATGAAACCATTCTAGCACATGGGAAGGTTCCAGCAGTGTGTGATAGCCCCAAACCATAAAGGACCTGTACACCCTTCAACGTGAGAAGTCCATAAATTGTGGGCACAGGAGAATATCACCACAACAAAACAAGTGGAACACAGTGACCCACAACGTGGGTGAATATCATAAGTGTACTAACTGACTGAAGGAAACTATGCACAAAGTAGTGCAGATTAGACAATTCGCTTTCAATAAAGTTCAAAACCAGGAAAAGCTTAACCACTGTGAGAATTCAGGATAGAGGTCAACTGTGCAGGAAAGCGAAGGCTAACGTCCCCTCACTGGTGTAAGGGAGGACTTAGATGCTGCCAAGACCATGTTTCCTGACCCTCGTGGCTTGCTCTGTGATTATTCATTGAACTGTTCATTTATGTTTTTCACTTGATTGTAAGTATGCCTCGCTTCCCCACTTGAAAAGTTGCAGCTGGGAAGACAGAGAAACCAGCATGGGTTTGCACATCTCCTATATGCTCAAATTTTGTTAGGCACTTCCCACTTTCCTCTTTTGGTCCTTTCAGTATAATCATTGCTAATTTTTCAAATAAAATCAAGTTTCAACAAGGGTCCATGTGTTGTGTGTCACCTATAAGAGGGAAACTGAAGGTGAGTGTGATTTCTCTGCCAATAGGCACTGCTGCACGGTAGCAACCAATGTATTCTGTTTCCCCGAGCCTCACAGTTTTGAAAGATGACTCTTTAGTTAGGTCGGCATCATAAAACTTTGCAGGCCATGTTGACATTTACACTTATGCGAAAAAACAACGTCAGGTTATTTGCAAAGTCCACCTAGTTTAAGGCATTTGAGTGGTGATATTAAGAAAACCTATGTTCAAAGTAGTTTTCCCTTTGTCATCAGGTGGTACGTTCATGGGATCGTTGGGAGATGTGGATTACTGTTTCTCTGTCCATTGGTTACAGATGGATTTCAGAAAATCCCTTATATTCCCTGTATTACAGCATCTGCATCTCAAAAGAAGAAACCACACAGCCCCTCCTGCCTCAGCACTGCTGGGAGAAGATGGGATGGAGTGAGACTTTATTTAAAAAATTAGGCCCTGTAGGGATGGAGACAACCCCAGGATCTGAAGCATTGCATTTTGCAAAGATCCATGTCCTTCCCATGGTCTGTGCAGAAGCAATCACCTCCAAGTAGAAATCTGTAACAGTTTGAAAGATAAATGATTGTGAAAAAGGAAAGGAAAGGAAAATGTCTTTCTCCATTCCATCTTCCAAATGTGTTTCTATGTCTTCATCTAAAAGCAAGTAAATCAACAGCATGAATGTGTCATGTGATTCTCACAGAGAACAGAGATAATAATCTAAAACTGCATCTGAATCAAAGTTAAGTTATAGAGCATGAGGAGGAGCCAAAGGAGCCCACATGTGTCCTGGAAGTTGAAACTCCATGCCAGGCACCTTGTGGGCAACTTCTGGTTGTGCGGTTCATTACTTCTCACAACAGGAAGAAAGGTATTGCTGACCTATTTCAAAGAAGAAGAATCTTGGATTTGGAGATGGAGCAGCTTGTCCAAGAACAGATTGCAAATGAATGGTACTATCAAGATTTGAACTCAGAACCCTATTTCAGACTTATACTGTATCATACAAAATTTTTAAACTTCACTTATCATGTATGTAAACAGATCCAGAACATCCTTTCTTAGCCTTTTGGCCAAGATTAAATACAGATTCAGAGAAGGCAAATTTGTTTCAAAAATTCATTCAAGCAAATTCTTTGGTTATGGCTGTGTCTAGATGCCCCCACAAAGCCTCATCCAGTCTTAGGTGGGGCTTTTCAGTGATGAGGCTGGAATTAGGTGTGTCGTTCCTAAATTAGTCCATGGACTGGTCTGGCATACTTCTGGGTATGGATAGTGGGAAGGCCCTCCCTGGGTGTGGGTGGCACCACACAAAGGGCAGGTAGCCTGGAAGAGGCAGAAGGGAGAGACGGACTGCTGCTACTGCCGCTGCTGTTTTGCTTCTTGCCTGTCTTGCTGCCTTCTGCCTGCCCTGCCTTGCCATGGGCTGTTTCTCCTCTGCCGTGCTCCTCGGCCACACCACCTTCTCTTGGAGCCAGCCAACTTTGGACTGAAACCTCTACAAACTGTGAGTTGAAGTAACCCTTTCCTCCTTTACCTTTGGGAGTCAGGTGTTTTGTCTGAGCAACAAGAAAAGTAACTAAGGCATTTGTCCATATTAATTCATTCAAAATCCCTTCCTCAGATGTGCAGTGTTCTCTGCTAGGTACTCATGAGTACATATCTGAAAATAACAAATTAAGTGGATATCCAAGGGACCTACAGTTCTCTCCTCCAATTCCCCTGGACTGCTGACTCTTGATATTTAACATATAGAATTATTTGTTGACATGTTTAACAATTCTTACAGCAGATAAGAGTTAAAATCTGGGCCTGGATAAGTCCTCTGGTGATGGAAGATTACAAGACATTTGAAAAACTCAGGGCAGTTAGTTACTATTCACAGTTTCAAACATGAATTGAAATGCAAAACCTCTTGGACTGAATTTCTGTTGTGTAAGAGAATGAGACTCCAGCTTGTCATGGACGTGACCCCAGCCTGGGCCTGGAAGCCCTGCCTGGATTTAACTCAGTGGATGCCCAGCCTTCCCCTGTCCAGGCCAAGTTTCCATCTGAAAGATTTTCTGTATAAAGATCTTATTTAGCTCCATAAAAAGGTCCCTAAAAATACCTTCACACATTTATTATAGACTTCCTTTTCAAGAAAATGTTAAAATAAAACCCTCATTCTAGGAGAATTTCTAAAAATCACTTAACATTCGTTAACATTTTTATTACTCTTTTTTTAAAAAAAGATGTAACTAAGAAATAAAACTAAAACCCTATTTAGGAAAAATAGATTGTGATCATCCTCTCTATGCAGGAAACTATTTCTTTTGTCTAGGACTACCACGGAATTCTTTTCTTCAACTGTTTCCATCACTGTTTGCAACTCACAGTGGATGTACATTTAGTTCTTCCAATACAGCGGTGGTTAGAGCTCCGTGCTGGACCACACTGATTCAGATTTTGCCCTGGCTTTTGAAAAGTGCTGTGAGCTAAACATGATTTACAGAATGTGTGACTGTCTGAGTTAAAACGACGGACAACACCAAGCCTCCTCTGGGATCTGGATTTCCACCAACAGCGTTAATAAAACAAAGAATGTGGAAGATTCCAAGGAGAACCTTAACAGTCCCGTTGCTCCCAGCTGTGTGATCTGGCTAAGCAGTGTGGCAGAGGCCAGCCATAAGCCATTTCACAAGTGAGATAACCTAGTGTGTCTGATAACCATGATGAGGTCAACTGACTTCTCTGTGGAAACTGAAAGGTGACCTCACAGTCTCTCTTTTGCAAGAGTTCTTTGCATTTTCTGTTGCCTCCATCTCCATTTTGAATATAAATTGCACCTTCTGATACCAGAAGCAGAGCTCAGTCAACTTTCATGGTTTCTAGCTTTGTTCCTCCCAGTTCTTCAAAGTGATGCATCCAAACGCTGCCTTAAGTAACCGTCTCCTGGTGACCACCTCCCGGAGACCCAGCCACCCATAGCCTGCTTGCCCCGCCCAGTGGACTCCCACCTGCGGCATGGAGGCCACTTTAGTCACAGCAGGACCTCCTAGAAGTTGTGCCTGCTCTCCTTAAACCCACCATTAAAACTCCCATGGAAAATCTGTTTGGATGATGCCCTGGATGCAAATAAATGTGCTCTTAGGTCCCTGTCTCTAATCAGCATGTTCCCTAACCTCTGTGCATGCAACCTATACTGACTGCCATTTGGGGTCAGGTTTGTTGGGGTGTGCAGCTTGCTCACCGTAGGGTGTTTATCAGCTCTCCTGGCCTCCACCCACTCAAGGCCAGTTGGATGTTCCCTCAAGCTGTGACAACTGAAGAACTCCAGATGGTGTCACATGTGCCCTGGGGTATAAAATCACCACGGCTGAGGGTTGAGTTAGGTTCCGTTCAGTTAGGATCTGTTGAAATGCTTGGGGGCTACTAAGGCAGGACAAAGGGGTGAGAGGGAGGGTGGGAAGAAGACAGAAAGCAACACTTCAAGGCGGAAGTAAGGAATCAGTGGATGTGGGCAAAACACTTACATGTGCCAGGAAAGTGACCCTAATTCCCCCACATTAAGGGCCTACTCACTGTACCTGTTTGGCCACTGAACCTGTGGAATCAGCTAATGTTCAAGTGAATCCTAGCCTTCCGTGGTCCATGAATATTCCCTGGATACTGTGTGCTTCACCTTCAGTTTTTTTACTGAATAAATCATCAAAAATGAAAAGTAAGGCTTAATTTTTAATTTCCCATAATATTTAATTACCCATATGTATTCATCAAATTAGTGACAGTTACTTAGTTTTGAACTTAGAAAGGAGGTAGCGACATTGATATTTTAGTGACATAAACTTAAGTTTTATTATTGGTTTTCTCCTAAGGTTACATTCAAGGTAAAGATCAATTTTTTTTAAATGAACTGTTTTCTTGCTTAATAACCCATCAGTCCTTCCTATTATGCACCAAAAATAATAGCAAATGCCTTTCTGTGGTTAAAATAATTCACTGAAAGATGTTTTCAGCTGGGAGTTTTACTGGGCTTGGCATTGCTGGGACCAGATAAACAGGGGCCTGAAAGGACGTTTACCCCAGCCGTGTGTTTGCAGTGGGATTTAGTCAGCAGTGTAACAGAATCAGAAGCTTCCGTAGCTGCTTCTCTGCCAGTGACATGCAGATATCAGTTTTTAGTTGGACAGCTCCTTATGTCTAAAGCAAAGGGATTCATATAATTGAACAAAATTGAAGTGAGTTTTTAAAATTACTTTTAGTTCGATCCCCAGTACCGGAAAAAAAAAAAAAAAAAAAAAAAAAAAAAAAAAAAAAAGTAAAAGATAAAATTACTTTTAAATTCCTTTCATGAGTCTTGAAATGGTGATTCAGAATTTATACAAATCCGTATGTTCAGAAGCCATTTATTCTTTTTAGTCTATTGCAGTGCTATAAAAAATATACGTTAGTTTATGTGTTTACTACAGAATATAAGTTTTTTGCTACCTTAGTAGATAAAAAGATCAGTACTAGATTAGAGAAAGATTGAAAGTAATGAAAATATTAATGTAATGTCTGGTAAGAAAGTAACACCTTTTTAAATCTAATAAAAATTAGTATTGTGCAAAATAATGTGTCATGCACTAATTATATGCTATTAGCAATAAGTGTTTTCTGATCTGCAGAATGTAAAACAGTGATGTACTTATTTTATGCTTTCGATGTATCAAGTTAGTTGTGGAAAAATTAAGGATTATGAAATGAATATTTTACTCACTATTTTGAAAAGCAAATACCACAGCCTAGGTGAAGACTGGAGAATAGGACTGACCTCCTTAGAGCACGGGCCTCAGATCTGCCTGTTCTCTTCGGCCATGAGTCATTGGCCTGTGTTGCTGCTATGTCCCAGTACTATAGGCAGCTAAGTAAATAGAAATCACTATACAGTCAGAGAGGGACTGGGCTCTCAAGGAAGTCAGCAGAAAGAATAAAGACATCAGAATTGTGGCTGGAGGTGCATCCGAAGAAGGCCAGGCCTCAAGATAAAGATGCAATTGTCAGACCTACAAGCCTCCCCAAGGTACGAGCAGTAACTTGGAATTATACTGTAATTAGCACCACCTCATCCAGGGAGTCCAGGTGGGCATCAGTCACCCATGTGGGTGACCAGAGCATCTGGACCCACCCCTTCCCAAAGATGTCTTTGTTCTTTCTGTGAACCCTTGCTATGTGATTTGTTTCCCCATTGGACCAATATTAGCTAAGCAGATAGATTTATAATCCTACAGGTCAGTTGTACTTTGGCCCACATCGTAGCCCATATTGTGACTTTGCTGCATAAATTACCCCTGACAAAGGGCCTCAGTGCAACCAACTTCCAGGTCCCCTCCTGTCTCTCAGGAGCTCTTCCTATTCCCCAATAAACTTTTACTACTCTTAACCTCCTTTGCCCTTTGGAATTCATTCTTCAGTTTCATGGGACATGAGCTCTGTGTATCTGACATCCAGCAGGCTGGGAGTTATATGTTCCCTACATGTCGCTAGAACACTCTTCCTACCTTCCTGCCCTCTCATCCCATCCAGCCCCACTCCCTTTGCTGGATAAAGCAAGAATATAAAGATACATATAGGACACACGTACAGACCTTAATCACAGACTCTAGGGGTCTTCATTTGCTCCTCTGTGACTGTGATCCTGTCTCTCCCTCCACAGGTTCCTGTTATCCTGAGAGTGTGATAAATTCACTGTGCTTTCATTTACTGACCTCACCAACTCTGCATACGACCTTGCCCGTGTGCCAGTCCTGCCCGGTTTTGGAGCTCTATGTACACTGCAAGGATGTAAGTGGATCTGGTACCTTATTTCCTCTCTGGACACTGATATTCATCTTTGTTATGGTGCTTGGTTACATTTTATTCATCCCCACTCATGTACAGTCACTATTACATGAATATGCCACAACACATGGATCTGTTTGTGTTCACAGTAGATATTTGGAAGTTGGGATTACAGTATTTTAAACATAGTGCTAAGAAAGATCTGCACATAAGTGTGCAGAAATTTCTCCGAGATACACACCAACAGAGAAACTGCTGGACCACACCAAGGTCTGGTGATACTAAGATGCCTTCCGAGGAGGCAGTATATACTGTTCACATTTTCAGAGCACTGCAGGGGTCACACTCTCCACGTTCCTGCATATGCTTGGAATTTTCATGCTTTTATATTTTTACCAGTGGTCTTGGGTATGCAGTGGACCTTTCCTTTTTCATTTCATTTGTATTTTGCACTTACTGTAAGGTCAGAGACTTTTGCCCTCTGTTTGTTGGTCATTCGGATTCCCTCACTTGTAGGATACCTCTTCAAGTCTTTTGCTCATTTTTCCCCAGTTAATTTTTATCTTACTGATGTGCAGGAGTCCTTTAGATGTTTTGGGTATTAGTCCCTTAGCACAAACATCTTCCCTTTATAAATTGTATTTTAACTCTTTGATTAGTGAAAGCTCTTCATTTTAATATCATCATATTTCATGCTTCCTTCCCAATTAACACATTTTTCCACATAAGGAAGGAAATAAAAGAGGTTCTTGTGTACGGTCTCCTAAAAGTTTTATAACTTAGCTTTCTACACATTTTTCAGTTGCTTTTCTTATTTATTGTGATAAGAGACAGTTACATTTTTTCCTTATGAATACTAAGTACCCAATACTGCTAATTTGTTGGTGTTATCTCTGTCCTATACTAGTGCTGTTATACCTATGGATGTATTTATGAATTTTCTACCCTGTGGGCATGGTCTGTTTGCCTAACCCTAACCTTAAGCTTAGTTATCACATTCATTAAGACCTTATTATCACTGCTGATAACAGATAAATCCAGTCCTCTCCCCTGTCTGTCTTTACTGTTTTAGGATCTTTGCATTTTGCTATGATTTTTAAGACAATTTAAGCTCTTTACAGGGATTTTTACTAAGAACTTCACTGATATCTTTACCACACTGAAGCTTCCAGTCAATAAACACGGTGTGTGTCTCCATGTAGCAAGGTCTTCTCCACTGCATTAAAGTCATTGTTGGTTGTTTTGTCCTCTGTAGAAATCATGCATAGTTTTTGTTAGATTTATTATGAGGTTTGTGATATTTTAATGCTATATTAAACAGTACAATTTTACATTTTACTCTGTGAAATGTTTTTCTGATAGATGAAGTTTCAATTGATTTTATATTGATTTTGTATTTAGCAGACTTGTTAAATTCTCATTAATTCTAACTCATCATTAATAGATCATAACTCTACCTACAGCTTCTGTTATTTATTATGGCTGTGACCATACCAATGGCGGAATGTACTTTCAACCCTTCTGATCAAAGTTCACTCTACACTGATTAGGACTTGCTAATGCCACTGTGCCCGCACAATTAAACACAGCCCAGAATAGAAAGGACGGGTCCCAGCAAGCAAGCTCAGGGTCAGAGACTCACAGTACTTTTAGAAAACCTGGGTGAAGAAAGGGCTACACAATCGGTTCAGATTTCTTGATATTCTACACCTCTTCAGAACCGCGATCTTCCTGTTCTCTCAAATGCCCCTTCCTTTCTTATCTTTTCTTACAAAACCACTTCAAATGTCTCTGCAAGTGAAAATAGCGCTGTATTCCCAGAGCGAGTTGCTCTGACTTCCACGCACATGCACTAACTTTACCCTTACCCCTTAGTAACACATGGCAGGAGAGACGATGACAGGGTGCTACAATTGTCTCACCCCTAGACAGCCAGCTTTCAGAGGACAGACCTGTGATCCCGTGTGGAGGTTGTGCTGCACACAAAGTAAATTCACATAAATCTTAACATGCTGAATATGGAGCCACACACACACTGATTTCATTTTGACAGTATCTCACTGACACTAAATCTCGGAGGACTTTTCTGTGTGTGTGGAGAATGAGGAGTTAGAACGCCTTAGCTCTATTTAGGTTACATAAATTTATGGCTATCATAGATTTACAGGTAGGTCTCTCTCTCTTACTCTCTCTCTCTCCTTCCCATCCTCTTTCTTAGAGATGAAAACATTTTTCTAAAATGTAATTTGAGATAAAACTATACCAAATGTGTATTCACTGAGGACAAGATACAAATATTTTGTGATAAGCCTAGAATATAGTGCACATATGAAAAGAAAATGGTCACTGAACGCCAATGCTATTAAAACTCCATGCTTGAAGGAAAGGTAATGCTATGTTCTTATAAAGGCTCTGAAAATTATTATGAGCTTCCAAGTCACCTTTCGGGTCTCATCTTAACAGGATAGGATATGAGTTAGGGAGAGAAGCAGAAGAGAAAGAGACAAAGATACAAGTTCACAACATCATCTTGATAAAATGTCTTCTCTAGAATAATTTCCTTGTCTATGAAAGGAGGGGTAGACATAAAATGCGCCCCTGCGGTAATCTCTAAAAATCTAAGAAGAGGAAAGAAGGGAGAAAGGGGGAGTGGTGGAGAGGGAAGGATCCCAGAGTTAATTTTTCCAAATGACACTGAAGCTGACAGCTGAAGATCCCAGACCACCTTACCTGAAGTCATGCCCTGTGCCCTTCCACGTGGCTGAGTATTTAGGGTTGTGGGACAGGATTTCTGCCACTGCGGAATGATGGTTGGGCTTATTTACATAGAGATTTTAGATTTAACTAAACAAACGTAAGTCCTACAATTAGGTTCATGTGGACAGTGAGAGCTAAACTATGCAGCAAACAATTAAAAATAACACCGAGTAAATTTGTTCTTGGAGAAGTTCCAATGCAAGAAGTCCACTCAGCATTTGTTGGGCTTTGTGGTTTGAAAACAGGTCTTGTTCTAATTTTAGAACCAAGTCAAGAACTTTCTATATGGAATTATATAAAGAACATGATCTTAACCTTAGAAAACATGTCTTCTGTAATCATCTGCCAAAGGGATTAATAAAACCCTTTCCCTGAACTGACTGTTCACAAAAACAATTAATTCAGTAACTTTGAAAACTCAATTTCATATGTACAGAAATAAATCATTATTTGATCAGAAACACAACTCAAATGCTTTCACCCAGCCCTCACTTTGCAGATCTCTTGACCTTTCAGGATGTCCTCATACCTGTAGCCCAAGGTCATCACGCAGCTTTCTGATAGGGTTGGGTACATGGTCACCACGAAAAGAAACCCTGCGTGCCACGTGCCATGTTTCTCTTGGGAATGTTTCCCTGTGGAAAGCACTGTGCAGTACTGCCTAAACCTTCCACACAGTATTTTTTAAAGACCCTTCCATCAGCTGATGTTTCAGGGAGCAATCGTTCTAAACATCTGGTGACATGGGACGTCTCCAGGTCCACCCGCAGCCACACAGTTTCTGTTCCGTGGATTAAGTCATGTGGGACTTCCATGGCTCCTCCACACAGATAAGAAAGAGTTAGGATTCCCCTCTCAGTATAAACAATGTCAAATCTCTTTTGAATACTGCTCAGCTGCTGTTTCCCACATCCAGCTGAGCCCCCCCCCCCCCCCGAGGGAAAGGTCCCTCAGATCCGGACCAAGCTCAGAGAATCCAAGCCTTGGTTTGTGAGGGTGTCAAATACTTGTTAAGCCTCCCACACATCTTCCAAGCCAGTCCCCATTTTGCCTGCCAATTCTGAGGCATGATATGAACCTCATGTTTTTTCCCTCCTGTACGCTGTCATCTTACTGCTTCCAGCAGACCTATGATGCCTGAGGTAGAGTGATATAGGAACAATGGATTCTGATACACTTACACATTATATACAAAAGTAACCTAGTGTAGGCGTGGCACCCACATCCATAAGAACAGGAAATCCCACCTCAGTGGACTCCTAGCGGTATCTTTATATCAGGCAATGTCTAACATTCTGTCTCAGTTACTTTTCTCTCACTACTGAGACAAAATACCTGACAGCCAAGGTTAAAGGAGGAAAGGTTTATTTAGCTCACAGTTTGTGGAGGTTTCAGTCTATGATCAGCTGGCTCCAAGGCAGGGTGGCATAACAGAGGAGCAGCACTTCAAGGCAGAAGACAGTAAAGAAACAAGAGCAAAAAGGGAGAGGCAAAGAGAAGACTCTTTCTGTCCCTTATATTGTGTGTAGACTACCTACCCTAGAGTGAGTGTAGCACCCACACCCATAATCCTAGCACTAGACAATAAATGAGTCACAAACTATAGATTCAGCTGCCTCTGAAAGGCACCCCCCAGTGACTGTGTGAGGCTTTGGGGGAAGGTCCACACATAAACCATAGTACATTCCATGGACCATTCGACTTAGCTATAAGAGAGGCAAGCTGTGTGGCATCTCCCAAACTTCCTTGTTTCCATGAAAAATCCAGTTCTTATCCCTGAATAAGTTTTAGAAACACTAGTGCTGTGGTTTGGAAGTGACCCCCAAAGGCTGGTGTGTTGCAGGACTGGTCACCTTGTGTTCAACGGTGGCAGCTGGTAGCAGCAGAGACCAACACCCCACAGTGCTGACTGATACCATTCTGCATAAACTGGTGCTGACCAGTGTGCATCAGGGCCACTACTGGAGCTGGGCTCTACTGATTCAGGACTTCCATCTGAATTAAACAAAGGAAACTTCAGCTGATTGGCCATATAGCCTTGGACTGAGACCACAGATATTGTGAGTCAAAATAAATCTTTCTCCTTAAAAGCTGAGTCACCTCGGATATTTTATCACAATAACAGAAAACTGAAAAACATAACCAGGGAGCTTTTAAAACTTGAGGCTGGAGATTCTGACACGGTTGGAGCTAGAGGAGAGAACAAGGCATTTGTACTCGTTAGCAGATTTGTCTTCCCCCACGCCCAGAGTCCAAGATCAGCCTCTCTGCCAAAATCATCCAGTAAAGATGGCTGGGAGCAGTCACAGTTCTGTAGGAAGAAAAAATGGTGCTGATGAATCACCAATTTGGTAACCATTTGTAAACACATCCTCTCTGGAAATAAATCCTTCAGGAAGGAAAATCAAACTAAGCTGTTTAACGGATAACAGCAGCAAGTGTGCGGTCCCAGTACATTTCACCTACTTAGAAAATGAAGTTACAGACCTACACAGGTTTTCAGCCGAATTCCTACTCCGTTTCCAGCCTTTAAAGGTTGTAGAATCTGAAATTCAAATTCTGAGGCCTAGCATCAACTCCCCCTCCCCACTTCCCACTAGCTGAGTAATCGTGAATAAATTGCATGATTTTGGAAAGCCTCAATTTCCTTTGCTGTAACAAAAGGACACTAATAAATGCCCTATTTAATATATGGTGTGATAGTTGGGATGAGTTTTGCATAAATACTGTGTATGTTTAAATCACCATACAACAGAAAATCGGTGCCAACAATGGATTTTGTCAGGAGCTGTGACCTCTTCGTGTGAGAGTTACCACCTACAGTTTGGCCTATTTGTGCACAAATGTCATTTCTATTTCCTTGCATTGCGTCGCAGTTTTCATCATCCCATTCATTTCTCTGAGTCCTATCCTCTACGCCAGGGATTGGTGAACTTTTTTCATACCCAGTGAGACAGCAAACACTGCAGGTTTTGTAGACAATATTGTTTCTAGCACAAGTACTCAACTGTGCTGTTGTAACATAAAGGTGCCCATAAGAACATGTCATTTAGAAGTATTTGCCTTTCCTATACCCCCCCCAGTCTGTCGAGAAGCTCTCTTTTCCTCATCCCCCTTCTTTGAATAAATCATCTCCCTTAATTTACATTTTCTTAATCAGTATGTGTACCAGTAAAGCCCACTGACCAGGAGCTGCAGTTTGCTAATCCCTGCTCTAAAGTTGTGTTGAGAATTTTATTAAGTCTAGTCTTTTCTTCTGTTTTAAAGTTCCGTGGTTTAGATGCTCCTCTTTAGTTTTGATATTCTGTGTCTTGGTGTGAATGATTTTGTAAGAGTCTCCTCCTCAGGAATGGTCCATACTGTGCCATTTTCAATGAACTCTGAGAGAATTACAAGTGCTTAATCTTCAAACATAAGTGTCCTCATTCCTTCTGCTTTTACCTTCTAGTACTCATTAAGTGTTTGTTAAATTCCTCTCCTAAATGCTCTATATCTTCTGTCTTTTTGCCCTCTGAGTTACAGACTTCTTAGATATTTCTTTCATCCGACAATTTTTCTTACACTGCATCTGATATGTTGTTCTATACACTAGTAATGTTTTAAAACTACATTTTTTTGATTTCTAGAAGTTCTATTTCTTTTTAAAAACTAACTTCCCTGTTCATAATATTCTTATACATTTAAAATTTTTCATCTGGTGTGCATTTGATCATTTAAGAATATTTTATAATGTTTATTTAATAGTTTTACCCTCTAAAGTTTTTGAAGGAAGATCTAATCCTACAAGTTACTGCTTCTATCGATTGGCTTTCACTCTTGGTGAATTATTTTCTGCTTTATGATTGTAGATTGTAATTTCATCATCATCAGAGTTTTATCTCTGGGACTCATGTGAGAATTTGCCCCTCCATGTAAGTCTTACATTATTTCAGTGGGAAATCTCATGAAATTGTGTGTCAGTTTCTGCGCTTGGGAAATACTGTACTACTTCAGTAATAAACATTCAACTCCAAATCCATACCAGTTACAGAGAGAGGATGAATCTAAGATTCAGAGTTCAGACTAAGTTTTACTGAGGGCTCAGGCATTTAGGTGTTTCTAACTGATGTGTGATATGCAGTGCCTTAGGCCCCAAAGACACGCCTCACGCCCTTACCTGGTGGCGGCACTGAAGCCCCAGTAACTGCCTCCAAGGTGGAACAGCCACAGTTGTAGCTCACACTCCCTGCTTTAAACTTCCTTTTTCATTTTACCCCCCTCTTAGTTTCCTCACGTTTTTGCTTTTTGTTTTCTGAAAAAGAAATATACAGTTCAGAGAATATTTGTGAGGCTTTCCCTAGCACCTGATGTGTGGGCAAAGGCAGGTTTTCAAGATGTACATCCTGTTGTGCTGTTAGAGGAGACCTCGTGCTTCTTTAATATTTCCTGATTGAGATTTGCTCTGCAAGCAGTCTGAAGCTATGATGTAAATACATTATCTTTAGAGATAACTGGCAGGATTAAACCCACCTTCTGACACTTACTGACTGTTTGCTCTTAACCTTCCTGGGCCCCGATTGCCTCATTTATGAATCAAAATAATAATTCCTACCCTTATGAGTCAGTTCATTTGCTGAGGAAAAATTAGTATCACCATCTAAAGCAGTAAGGAATTCCTCACAAAGAACTGGGTGTTTGCAGAAAGGCTGGCAGAACCCAAGTGCCTGGCTCCCATCTTTGCTCTGGGACTGATGCCCAGATGGGAAACCAGGCCCTCAGGGAGCTGCCACCTTCAGGAAACGTGTGAGCTATGGTACAGGATGGGGAAGCCCGAGTACTGAGATGCAGCTGTGCTGCACCTGCTGCTCTGCAGGGAAGCAAAACACAGGTGCCAGTGGGTGCCCAGCCCTGCCTCCTGACATCTGCAATGCAGGGATGTTGGGGATGTTGGGGTCAAGTAACCTGCTGCCGGCTGCACCACGCTCGCCAGCAGACAGCCTGAAGGGCCGCACCACATCCTCTTCGCCCTCCACCTCTGCAGCAGGACTTCCTTTTTGGAGAGGAAATCCTGTTCAGTGGTCTCTGCAGTGTGGTGTGGGAAAGGCAGGCTGTGGGTCGCCAGCCTCTGTGGAACAGAAGGCTGACGGCAAATTCAGGGCAAGGAATAAATGCAGTAGTGTGTGCCAAGGGCTCGGCACTGAGCTGGCATATGCCCTTTCACTTCCAGTGCTCTGGGTGCCTCAGACTGCTGCCTGGATAAGCAGAGTCTGGGGTACCTCAGAATCCCGCAGGTTTGAGTAGGGGATCCACACAAGCTTACAGACCTTGATTTCAATAAATTCTGACTGCTTCTATGAAAATGGATTTGAGGAAGTGATCTATAGAAACACTTGTGTTATGGCTGATACATTGTGTCAACTTGGGGAGTCTAGAGGTTTGGCGGAGTGACTCAGCAGGAAGCCAGGGTGCTTACTTGGTATTCATCCTGAGCCTCTGGAAGAGGAGGGCCTGGAGATTGTGTGAGAGCTACACGCCCCCTGGGTGGGGGTAGGCTGTTTACAGTGTAAGGGAAGGAAAGAGGCTGCTTTGCTGTGACTCCTCCCTTTTGCTGGTCCTTTTTGCTGTGCTCTGCTGCCATAAACATTTTGCCCCCTGCCATGTGCCACTCTGCCTCTGAGCCAGCCAAGTATGGACTGAAATCTCCACCAACTGTAGGCTAAATAAACCTTTCCTTCCTTCCTTTTGGGCGTTGGGTATTTTGTCTCAGCCACAAGAGAAAAGTAACCAAGACACCTTGTTTCTCTTCAATGAGGTAGCATAATTTATTCTACCAGACAAGGATTAGTACTAGTAGAGTAGCCACAGAGCCAATTCTAAGGGTATCTTGTGTCTGAAATATACAAACCCTGGCTGCTCCAGCATGGTTGGCCTGGAACTCAATAGAACAAAAAGAAGCCAGCAAATGGGCCCCACAGTCATGACCAGCACAGACCCCAGCAGTCACTGGAGTCACTCAGGTCCGGCCAGGTGCTGTTTCTCCCTCTTCTTGGTGTAAAGCGCTGCCGCAAATGTTTCACTTGGCTAGAGATGCGTCCCTCCATGCATGTGATGTAGAATTCTACATGAAGGAGAAAACCGTCACAGGAACACTTCAGTGGATGGCATCTGATACAGAAGAAACAAACTGAACTAATTTTCATCTTAAATTTAAAACACAATTAAATGAAACTTCCACACATAACCTTCTGCCAACTCTGCAAAGGACGTTAACAAATCATTGCTAAGTAGGACAGTCAGATAGCTATTCATCATAGTCCATTTTAACTTAGGAGAATTTCAAGTGGACGCAAGGGACAAGAAGCAGAGAGCTGTGCCTACGCCATGACTCAGCATGGCCCGGTCTGTGTCCCTGGTGACCCACATCAGTGGCTGTCCACATCAGAGCTGTCACAGCGGGTGCTCTCCTGCAGCACTTCCACATTTGTCTCATCCAGTCCCCATAGAGACCCTTGACGCAGGCACCAGCTGCTTCCCAACAATGTGATGCACTTCTAGAAAAAGTTGCAAGTCTGGGCATTTTCAACCACATCTTGTCTCTGAAGGACACAGCAGCATATACTACAGACCTGGCCCCAGAAGCCAGTCTCATTCCTATTCAGGGGTCACAAGTGATCATAAGACTGATGGGGGGAAAATGCACAAACATGAATCTTGCAAAGATGTACAAAGGCTTTATAACCAAAACTTCAAGCTGTATGACGTAGCTTCCTTCCGCAAGTACAATGAGTGGGGATCACCTGCGGAACTGGTGATGAAGTCAGCAGTTTGCAACCTTTTGGAGTCATTAATTGCAGGCCAGATTCTGAGTAATGACAGCCTGCTGACCTACCAGTCCTTGGGTATTTTTAACCATGAATTTATTTTTACCACTTTTGTTTCAGCCATTTTAATGGGAGGAAGTCATCTTTTGTGTCCTCTTGTGATTTCTGTGATGTTTTGCAAAAAATAGCTCAAATGTATTTCGTACCTCTAATTTTCTTACTTGGAAAGGACCCCAGAGCCTTGTCAGCATGGTGGTGAGATCTGCTCCTGGCGAGCCTGTGGCCGTGGGACGCTAACTCCAAAGCCCTGCTGAGGTGGAAACGCTGCTGCACCTGCCACAGGTGCATCTCCCCTCCATCCAGATACCTGAGGTTTACCCTACGTGGGGCTCATGGAAAGCCCCCAGGGCGGCTGCCATTTCCCAGCATGCATGTCAGATCTTTGGGGGCTCCTCTCCCGCATTCTTCCTGCTGTGTCATCCTATCCATTTAGTGCCCGTTCCAGGGTACATTCTTGTTTATCAAAAGTCCATTAAACCAGGTATGCCTGTGGCCCCAGATACTTGGGAGGCTGAAGCAGGGGGATCCCTTGAGCTCAGGAGTTTGAGGCCAGCCTAGGCAACACAATGGGACCCGTCACAAAAAATCAAAGGGGCAAAAGTACTTTAACTTTATGATTTGTCTTGTGTCTCAGATCTCGAATGTCTCTCCAAAACCCTCAGGTGTTTGGAAGGGAGACTTTTGCAAGGGGTTTGGATTACAGAGGTGCTGTACTCACCAGCGGATCAGTGGTAGCTGATTGTGCGGTCAGGAGGTGGACCTGGTTGGGACAGGTGAGTCACTGGTTACGCAACCCTGAAGGGTAGATCTCTGACCCCAGATCCTCCCTTCTCTCTGCTTCCTGGATGCCATGACGTGAGCTGCACCCACTCTTGGCGAGCCCTTCCACCATACCACTCCTGCATCTGAGCCTGCCAACCATGGGATGAAGCTTCTCACACCGTGAGCCAAAATAAACTCTCTTTCTTTAAGTTATGGGTGTCAGGTATTTTGTCCCAGTGGTGGAAAGAGAATATGACATTTACCTAAAATATAAATCCTTTCCACCCACATTACCACCTCTGCCAAATGATCCTAGACTGGCTCGCCTGCTTCCTAGTTCAGTCGTATGCCTTATCTCACCCACCCTCAGATGGAGTGGAGCGTGCTACTAATCTCTTTTCTAGCAACAAGTGAGCATTTATTTAAGTTTAACAATTATATTTTTCTTGATTTATAATTTCAAACTAAGAGTAGCTATAGGACACCTCTCAGCTGCTATCACGAGGACAAGTATTGGAAATTCAAAGTCAGAGGCGGGTCCTCAGTTTCAGCCTCTGTGGAGCCCAAGTTGTGCTTCCATTCTGCACCGTTTCAGCTGGTATAAGTGAGGGGCCCTGTCCCCACCATGCAGAGTCTCTCCCCACCCACACAGTGGGCATGGTGAATAGTTGCCACTGGAACTGGCAGCTTTTAACTGGAAGAGGCATGAAGATACCCACGCCTCTGGCACCCTGGAAAATGTATTTATTTGTACTCAGCCATTTCTTTTATTTTCCAGGAACTGCTTGCCTTCACAGGCTGCCTGAACACTGCACCCTGAACCTATCCCACCCTCGACAACTGCTCGCTTCCCACACGGCTGCTGCCTCACGTCCCCAGACTCTCGAGTTTTCCCACCCCTAGAACTCCCGTCAGGACCCTGCTTTGCCTGCACCCCGCTCGCTTCGCCTTTCCCTTCCAGGTGCACCCCCTCCATGGCTCACTATTGCAGCAGCACTCTGGTCTCTTCTCTCAGCTCCCTCGCTCTGGCCTTCCTGTCCTATGCCCAGCAGATGAGCGGCATGACCACGCCTCTCATTCCTGTGTGCGCTCCCAAGGCATCCCAGTTCCCCCCAAGAGTTAACAACTTGCCTGTCAGTGTCCTCTGCAAATACAAACCAATCAGTCCAGAGTCCACAGCGCACCCCTCTCCTTTACGGGACACTTAGACTCCAGACTACTGTATCTACTCTAATTATTCCTGGGCTTGATGCAAAGAGCTGGGGACAGTCTTGTGCCCCAGAGCCATTAGCGTGTGCGGACTGGGTCATCTGAGCTGCTTGCTCTGCCCGTGGAAGCCACCACAACAGCGCCCGCCCACAACCTGCTCCTGCTCCTGCTTCACATCTGAGCCACACTGGGGCTCCCTGGTGTGGCCCCTCATGGTGTGGCACAGTTCTCCCACAGAGCCGTGGATGACAAGCTGTCCTTCTGATGGCAGTCATCTCCCCATCTGAACGATAATAAAGTCTATCTTTCAAAACCACAAAACCACCTCAATCAAGCCAAATGGTATCTCCTTGCCCAGAGCTTACATGGGTGGGGGGCTGACTGAAAGCTTTCTGAAGAAAACCACCAAATAAAGCTAACTGTTTTCACTTTGAGCCCACAGTGATGAACAGGCCATCAGTCCTCACTGTAAACTCAGGCCATTTCCGTGGGTCCTGCTGTAGAGAGGACTATTTCAAGCCTCCTGCCGCTCCCACGCAGTCCACCCACCAGACTGCCCACTCACTACCGCCACACCCCCTACTGACGGAGCAAACAGAAAGCACTACAGGTGAAATCCGTCCTTTCCCCAGACACTTGAAATCACCCAGATGTGGACTTTTCCACTCCATCCCTCAGCAAGGGAGGAAAACATCCCCCTCCCCTGGACAAAACCTGATCCTCCACCAGGGACTCGGCCAGCTCTCCTTTACCCTCTCCGAAATCTCAGCATGGACTATCCTTTCCCTCCTTTGCCCCTAAATTGTGTCCCCTCGCTATAGTGCATGTGTTCAGCCACGTGCCGGGCACACTCACCACCCAGTGCCCGGCTCTCAACACACAATCACCCGCTGGTGTTCGAGCCAAAGCCCAGGCGTCCTTTCAATGTATCCGATGCATCTGTAAAGACCATAATTTGGATGTCTGCAAGATGAAGAGTTCTGGACAATGTAACCAGTATACCCCTTGATCCCTGAATACTACTAGAAATTCCTGAATACTAGCAAATATCTAGTTAGTGTTCAAAATTTTGTGATGATCTCATCAACCCACATACAGTAGGTTTGTATGAATTTATGACATAAAAAAACTGGAGAATGAGGGAAGAGCATAGAAACTGTTTTTTAAGATTTAGAAATTCTTCTAACAGGGCTGAGTTGCCACACAAGTCTCATGTTAGAAACTGAACACTCCAGAGGGAACAATTTTCTAGAATCTAACAGTATTTTCCAAGGCATGAGAAATGTGTCATCTGCCCTAGACATTCCAATGGATTTGCAAAATGTTTAATCACCCTGACTTGACCATTTATTTTCCAACTCCTGGACTTGCCTCACTCCTGCACATGTTTCCCCTAAATCTAAAATACCAAGTTGCACCTTTATTCTTTTGTCATAGAAGACTCAGCCCTACTTAACCTTCATGGGGCCCTTACTTGGCTTCTAAACCAAGCCTGTGTTCCTAATTTGCAAGTCTTTTCTGCACCCAAAGGCAACCAATTTTATTTAGTATTGTTTATGATTTCTTTGTTTACAGAATTAAACCCTTATATGTATTTAATACACCTGGTGTAACCTGAACCGTGGTACCACTGAGAAGTCTCTATCTGAATGCCCTAGTCCTGTGAATGCCACAAACATGGCAAAAGGACTCTGTAGATGTTAATGAAACAAGACGGTTGGATGGAGGAGATCACCCCAGGCCATCCAAGGGAGCCTGCAGCAAACATGAAAGTCTATATAAAAGGAAAACAGGAGGACCAGAGAGGGGACTTGAGACGGTGGAAACAGAGTTGGTGTGATCTGGGGCCAAAGGGTAATGAGCTCAGCATCCTCAGGGGCGGAGAGGGCCAGAAGGAGATTCTCCCTGGACGCTCAGAGGAAAGCAGCTCTGCAAAACCAGTTAAAACGCCAACCTACAAGACTTAGAGAATAAACCTGTCTCTTTAAGCCACAGACTAAGTTTGTGATGATTTATTACAGCAGCCGCTGGAGACAAACAGAATGCCTCTCCAGTCTGCGCTGATCAGTGACACTCCTGGTTCTTCCTGCTTCATTTTGGTAATTTGTCTGTTAAAGGAACATGGCCAAGTGTCCCATAAAATTTCCCTTGACTTAGATTGGGCCAACTGCCTCTTAATGACTGTGTTTAACTTGTTCTTCCATTTTTAAAATTTCTTATCATGTCAGGTCCCAAGGCCTGGGACACACAAATTTAATTTGGGTGAGCAAATATCTCCCAGAGGCTGTAAATCTTTACAGCACCAGCTCGAGAGGCAACCCCCCTGACAGTCCCTTCCGCGACTGCAGATTGATTGCTGGGCTGGGGGTCTCTTTGATCAGCGCTTTCGATGTGCCGTCGCTGCGGCTAATGGTGTTGACAGTGTGGGTGATGATCGCTCAGATCTCTTATTTCATTAAGAAAGGCAAAGTGGGCCTGTCCTAATCATCCCTCCTCTTCTGCAGTTATCAGCTGGATTTGTTCCACGGAGGAATCTTTTCTAATCAAATATTTACTTACGCTGAGGCACGGTTGGAACAGGAAAGGTAGAGTAAATGTTTGATTTTTCTATCAGTTTTCAGAAAAATGAATTAATCTTCTACATTCACTGGAGGTTAATCTATGCTCATTTTAAATTTTTATTATAATCCTGTGTCCTCTAAAGCATTTGATACATTTCAGTACATGACAGTTACTCTGTTTCTCTCCTCATCTCCTTGGACACTGGTCTGGAAGTGGGTGCGCTGGCCGGAACAGCCGCTTTTCCAGAAACCCCTTGTGAGGTTCTTTCCGGAGCCCTCAGTGCGCTGGCTGAGGAACAGCATCCCTTTCCAGGAAAAAGTGAATCATTTTTTTCTTTCTTCTCGTACTGGGAATCAAACTCAGGAACTCAGAACCTTGCGCTTGCCAGGCAGGCCCCTGTGCCGCTGAGCTATATCCCCAGGCTGAAAATGTGGTTCTAAGCCATGGTTTTTATGCAGAGGCCCATGCCCAGGCCCCTCTCCGCAGAGGTTAAATCCACAGCTGGTGTTGTATGTGGTGCGAGGAGCCTCACTTGAGCACCTGGGCAGGCTTTACCCCCTGGAACCTGTGGTGCACAGGCTTGCGGGGCAGAACCCTTCACAAGCCCTGCTGATTTTTGGTTCCCAGGGCTTCCTCTTGCTTATTTCAAATTGGCTGTGTTTTGCATTTAATGATAGATCTGATTCAAAATGTATTTGTATTTGTAGCGGGAAATAAGGCTTTCCTGAGCGCCGAGGCTGTCAGAAGACCTGTCTCAGAAACGTGACATAGGTGAGGGCTGTTGAGGACGTGGGGACCGGGAGCCGGCAGCTGAGGAAGCGCAGAACTCAGGTTGACTGAGCGCCTGCCCTCCGTGTCCCACCACCCGGCTTCCCGTAGCCCTGCATCCAGCACCTCCCCTCAGACACCGAGGAAGCTCAGGGCCTAGGTTGAGGCCTGAGCAGTGGTAGGAGGCACAGGCCAGACCCTGGGCACCATCCAGGCCACAGTGATCACAACAGCCAAAGAGAAACGTGCTGGGGCCCCAGAGTCCAGATGCCCTATGAGGACACAAGACAATTTGCTAGTACTTTCCACACCAAAGCACTTTTCAGATCAGTGAGAAAGGGCATAAAGTCATCATTAATTATATTAAAGTAATTTTAAAATCTGAGGGATTCTGTAATCTTTTACTCACTCCTTGTAACAATTAAGCCCTGGAAGAAAGACAAGTTTCAATTTTTCCAAGGGAAATTAGGACAGTCAAATAATCTGAGAACATGTCAGTTACATTTCAATATATTTTCATGACCAATTAAAATTTAAAAATGAATATGTCATCAGCACCAGAAGGTATAAAGAAGAATATTGATAGGACTTATTTATTTAATAAAAGAATCAATTATTTTCCATGAGCAAGATTAAGAAAAATGACCCACTGAGTTTAAAATTATCTGCAACAGTGTATGGATTTCTTTGAACTTGACAGAATGATTGTGGAGTTTCTTAGACAATAGGAAATGAAAATTTGAAACTGGAAAATGACATGGAACTTGCATCCGGGCACATTAATACTTACTCTGGAGCAAGAATGGCAGCAGCCTTACTCAGCACACACTAGACTGACCCAAGGGGCGCTGCAGGGCTGTGGCTGTCGAGGCCATGGGAATGTGCAGTTAAAAGGCACAGCTCCAGGTGGTGGAAAAAGGAAGTGTCATTTGACAAATGGTGCCCAGGGCACGGATTAATTTCAGGGAGAAAAATAAAACTAGGCTCCATTCTTATAAGAAACACTAAGATCTGTTCTCAGTGGCTCGCATAAGGCCTTGGTAACTAACTTCCAGTAAATTAAAAACCAAAAAAAGAGGAGCCTGTGTCACCCTGATAACTGTGGAGAGCTTTGTGTAAGTGCTTCTTCCCGAGACGGCTTCCTTGTGGGACCCAAGCACCTACAGAGAAGGATGTAAATAACAAAAAGGAAAAAGACCCAGCCTAACGCTTGAGCAAGGGATACAAAAAACCCTGTGACTATGTTATACAAAATATTGGTGATGAGGGTCCACCTTCACCAACTCCGAGAAGCCTCCTGAAATGTCCAGTGAGGGAAACGAGATGAGCAAAGAACCATGGTTCCTATGGTTCTATCTATAACATAAACAGCGTGTGTGGGCAGGAGGGGCCGCTTAGCGATGGAGCACTTGTCTTACATGCACACGTGGCCCGGGGCTGTTCCACGGAGCCAGGGAAAGCTGAGTTTTGACAAAAAACAAAAGAAAACAATACAAAAAATGCCAGGCATGGTGGTGCATGCCTATAGTTCCAGCACTCAAGAGGCTGAGGTGGAAGGGTCGCTGAGAATTTGAAGCTAGCCTAGCCTACATAGTTCAATGCCAGCCAGATATATATGACAAGATCCTGTCTCAAAAAACAAAAGCAAAAAAGTTGGGTTTTATGGGGGAAAGATAAAAGCTACATGCAACGTTATTAAAAGAAAGCTCGCTGGCACTCGTGGCAGCCTGCAACAGCTACCAGGGGCTGCCATTGCTAGGTCACACGAGCAGTCTCACTAGTAATACTGCACTAGTGAGACTCTCCCAGCAGACTGCTTCACTGGATGGGGTTTACGAGAACACGTGGCGGGGGAGCGCTCTAATGCAATAGTCGGCTGTCTTTGTGGCGGTCCCTGTCTGCCACCAGGCAAACCATGAGAGCCCCTCTGGCGTTGCTGGGCCCCGTGTGCTGGGCTGACATGGGTGACTGTGGCAGTGCTCACAGTAATATGGTGAGCCACACCTTAAAAACTCTCCTGCTGAAGAGTATTAAAAACCGAATCAGTACTGTGCAGTGTGATTCATGTGAACGGGCGGGTGGCATCATGAAGAAGGCTTAGGAGCCCGAAGGAGAGAAGGCAGGTGCCGGCTTGGCAGGAGATTTCCCCCACTGATCCTGTGGACACCACCATATTCCAGGATGGGAGCAGAGAACAGCAACACGAGGGCTGCCAGAGAGACGCCAGGACGCGGGCCAAACGCCAAAGTCCAGGTGAAGACAGAGCCCAGAGTGAGGGTGAGCGCAACACGGATGCCCCCACCTGCCCTGCAGGCCACGCCTTGACCACACAGTCAATCCCAGTCGCAGAAACGCAATGACAAGCAAAATAAGCAAGACAGAGGAATAAAGATCATGTGCTTGCCTTTCAATGATTTCCAAAACTATTAAAATTTTAGCTCAGTGTGAGGGTGCCTGTGTATAATCCCACCTCTCTGGGAGGCTGAGGCAGGGAGAGCAAAAGATGGAGTGGAATTTCAATTTAGTAAGACAGGTTCTCAAAAGGTGTGGGGATTAGGGGCTAAGGAGGTGGCGCAGTGCAAAGGCTCTGGGTTCCATCTCTCCCTCTCTCTCATTATATTATATATATATATATATATATATATATATATATATATATAATTTTTTAAATCATGCATTGTTTAGGGATGTAACAAAATTTTATAGAAAATCACTATGGCTTCAAAATATTAAACTCCTGATTCTCATTGGGGCAGATTTATACACTCTCAAAAAAAGACAGAGTGATTTAGATTCAAAGATAGATTAGAAATAAATTAAGTTTTCCACTCAAGAATCCAGGAGAAACAATAACATGATAAACCCAAAGTAATTAGAAGGAAGAGAGACACGGGGGTGGAGAGGGAGAGGGAGAAGAAGGGGAAAGCGGGGGGGGGGGGGGGAGAAGCAATTGTATTCAATAAAAGAAACCCAGACACAAAACTTTCAGGTAATCAGCAGTACCAAAAGAAGATTTCATGAAATCCACAATGAAACAAACTTTGGGAAAATAATATTAAAACCGGTAAGACACAAATAAGTGATATAAAAAACAGAAGGTGCACAACAGGCCTTCTACAGGGAGGATCGCTGTGCTATAAAAGATTTATGTGCAACATTAGTTCAGTTAAAAAATGGGTCACCTAAGCACTTTGATATGTTGTGACAAATCCACTCCACTTGATTTTCTTCCTGAAAGAGGGTTTCCTAATAGAAAACTGTTAAACGTGCACTAAACATGTCCTTCTGTGATAGCTGGAAAGTGGATCTTTTTGTGGAAAACTGGAGGCCCTGGGCAGCAGCAGAGGGGAAGTATGCAGGCTACTATGCTCCGTCCTGGGGAAGTGACCTGACTGAATTTCTCCTCCTCATTTGCTGTCTGAATAAACGGGGGTCCTTCGTGGGAATAAGATGAGTACAGGTTTGAGGAACTGTCTGGAGCTGTGGATCTGTCATCATGCTCCCAGGAGACTGGACCCACAGCCTGGAATCCTCACTCATATCCCACACTTGGGCACTCACCCCCAGAGTCTCTACAAATCATTCCCACCAGGCAGTGCGGTGATTGACTGCTTACATGGCAGCAGCTGCCGGGGCACTCCAGAGCCCTAGTACATTTCTATCTACAGCTTTCCAATCCAAAGGAAAAATAAAATCCCACAGGACCACCACTTCAGCCTCCCTGTGTGCAAGGGAAGCCAACAGCACTTGCTTCTGGTACCCAGATGTTCCCAGCCCCCTGCAAGACAGAACTCTCCCCAGCATTGGTGTTTGGCCATCAGAGGCTCTGAGGCTGGGCTGGGCACAGGCTACCTCACATGTAAGGAGAACATAAGAGAGACTTCTTGTAAATCTCCCTCCCTACCTGCTTCTTCGTCCAGACTTGGGCTCTCTTCCAACACCATCCCAAAGTCTGCACGTAGTTTCTCTTAAGAAGGAAATGTGGAGTTGAAAGTAGCTCTCATAGATCCAAAAATATAATAAAAAGTGACATATAAACACAATGGACTATTATGCCACTGTAAAAAGGAATGACATCCTGTCCACTGCAGCCACCGGGGTGGACCTGCAGGACACTGCATTAAATGAAATACACTGGGCACAGAAGGACTAGTGCTGCAGGACCCCATTCATATGAGGAATCCAAGAAATTTGATCTCCAAACAGGTAAGAATAGCAAAGTGGTTTCCAAAGTCTAAAGAATGTAAAGGGATGGTGGTCAACAAAGCTACAGTGAGGTAGGAGAAATGAGTTCTTGTGTCCTACTGTACGGTAGGGGGAGGAAAGCGAAGAATAAAGTACCATGTATTCAAAATTGCTAAAAGAGCAGATGTTGAATATTCTCATCACAGAGGAACGGCGAAGGTAATGGTGTGCTAACTACCCCGGCTTGATCAGGATACTGTGTGCACCTCAGAACAGTACACCGTACCCTGTAAATATCACAATGATTATGTATCAATTAAAAATGAAACAAGACTTTCTTATTTTTAAAAGTAAAAGAAAAAAGGAAAACATTAACAAAGAGACACAAAGTAGCACGAGAACAGTACAATCAAAACTGAATTATAGACAAAGTGACAGGGAATTAACAATGGTTGTTGTATTACATATTGATAACTTCAAAGTGTATGCTCAGGAGAAAACATATAGACATACAATCTTGATCATACCACCAATCATTAACTGTTCCTTACCATAATGCGACATAAGTCAATAGCGGAACCATGTTAGCCATCCTGCATATACATACATACATACATACATACATACATACATGCATACATATTTGTCTCTTTCTTCCTTTTCTCCTTCCCCTCATCTCATTTGCTCTTTACTTTTGAGCAGATTCCCTTCACACCTCCTAATTTATATTCCCACTTTCAGATTCTTACACTAGTGATACAATATGTTGCTTGCCTATGTACCTCTGATTTATTTGACTTGTGAGTATGGTCTCTAATTGTGACCATTTGCCTATAAAAGCCTCAAATCTGTCTTTCTTTATGGCTGATAATACTCCATTATATAAAAATGCCACAGTTTTTTTATCCAGTCCTCTGAGGATGGATGTTTGGGTTGCTTCCATGATTTAGCTATTTCAGATTGTGCTGCTATAAACATGGATGCACATATATCACGATGATATGATGTTTTCAAATCCTCTGGGAAAATACCCAGAAGGGGAATAGCTGTGTCAAATGGGACCTCTAGACCTAGTTTGCTGAGCAATCTCCAAATAGATCTCCACAGTGGTTTCACCAGTCTACATTCCCACCAGCAGTAGAGAAGAGTTCCTATTTCTCCACAGCCTTGCCAGCATTCGTTATTGGATGATTCTTAATGCTGGCCAATCTTACTGGGGTGAGATGAAATCTCAATGTTTTTATTTGCATTTCTCAAATGACTAAAGATGTAGAACATTTTCTCATGTATTTATTTGCCATTTGTATTTCCTTATCTGAGAAGTGTGTATTCATCTCAGATGCCCATTTGTGGATTGGGTCTTTGAATTTGGACAGGTTCGTGTTTTTTTTAATTCTGTGTATGTTCTAGATAAAAGACCTTTGTCTGAGGGACAGCCAGCTAGGACTTTTTCCCAGTTTGTGGGTTTTCTTTTTACTTTGCTGGTGATTTCTTTAGATGTGCAAAAACTTTTCAGTAAGATGAGGTCCCAGTTATTGATTCTTTGAAGTGTTTCCCTTGCGGTTTGATTTTTGTTCATGAACTCTCTGCCTACTTCTATGTCTTCAAGGTTTTTACCTACTTTCTCTTCCAATAGGTTTAGAGTTTCTGTTTTAATGTTGAGATCTGTGATCCATTTTGACTTGAGTTTGGTGCATGGTGATAGACTTGGGTCTATTTTCAGTCTTTGGCAAGAGGCAAGCCAATTTATTAAAGAGGCTATCTTTCTTCCAGTGAGTTTGTTTGGCCTCTTTGTCAAATATTAGGTGGCTGAGTGTTTGTGGTTTTGGCTGCATCTTCCAGTCTGTTTCATTGATCCTCAGGTCTGTTTTTTACCCAGTACTAGGATGATTTTATTACAGTAGCTTTGTAGTAGAATTTCAGGTCAGGGACTGTGATTCCACCTGACTTGTCCTTGTAGCAATCCTCAAGATTGCTTTTGGTATTCTGGGTCTCTTCTGGTTCTAGATGAATTTAAGGCATGTTTTTGCTAGATCTGTGATGTATGCTAATGGTAGTTTAATGGGAATTGCATTGAATCTGTACAACAATTTTGGTAGTATGGCATTTTCACAATGTTGATTCTACCTAACCATGAGCAGGGAATGTTTTTCCATTTAGTGAAATCCTCATCAATCTTTTTTTTTTTTTGAGTACTATAGTTTTCATTAAATGAATCTTTTACATCTTTTGTTAGATTGATTCCTAAATATTTCAATTTTTTCAATGCCATTATAAAAGGTATGGTTTCCTTAATTTCTCTGTCTGTTTGTTGTTTGTGTATAGGAATGCTATTGATTTTGGGGTGTTGACTTTGTATCCAGCTATGCTGCTGAATTTGTCCAATTAATTCAAGGAGTCTTCTTGTGGAGTTTTTGGGGTCTTCAATGTGAAGTATCATGTCATCTGCAAACAGTGATATTTTTACTTCTTCCTTCCCTATCCTTATTCCTTTTATTTCTCTCTCTTGTCTAATTGCTCTGCCTAATGCTTCCAGAATTATGTTGAATAGTAGTGGTGACAGTGGACATCCTTGTCTTATTCCTGAGTTTAAAGTGAAAGCTTTCAGTTTTTGTCCATTTAGTATGATGTTGGCTGTTGGCTTGTCATAGATGGTTTTGATCAGATTGAGGTAAAGGCCATCTATTCCTATTTTTTCTAGGGTTTTTAACATGAATGCATGTTGGACTTTATCAAAAGCTTTTTCTGCATCTATTGAGATGATCATGTGGTTTTTGTCTTTGGCTCTATTGATATGATGTGCTACATTAATTGATTTGTGAATATTGAACCAACCCTGCATTCCTGGAATGAATCCAACCTGGTCATGGTGTGTGATTTTACTTGATTCGCTGCATTCTATTTGTTAGTATTTTATTGAGTATCTTTGCTGGAACAAGACTTTTAAAATGACTTTAAGAAGAGATTCTTCCAGCTATGATCATTGTCTGGCTGTGTTTGAGACTCATGTATTTTCAGTACAAACTCAATTCCAGAAAAAAGATTCAACAATTGTTCCCATTATTCCTTCTCAGGTGTGAAATGCACTTTGTGCCCTCTGTCTGGATTACGGGATAATATTGCCAGTTCAGGCTCAGTGACCTCTGCAAGGTAGGCCAGGAGCATAAGTTTAGGAGGGACATTGGCAGAGGTAAAACATCTAAGCAAACCCAGGTTCACATAAAGCATATTTGAGATACTTTTCCAGAAACAGTTTTCTTGGAAAGAATTACCTGGGGGGGTTTCACCAGTTGTGGTTCTCTCCCACAACAGCCCACTTGGTGAGCTGCAGGACCCGGAACTTTCTTGGCCCATCTGCCTACCCTCCACCTGGTTGCTCTGCCAAGACAGCACTCAGGTGTACAAACTCGCAGGTAGTGGGTGCCCATCATAACCAGAGCACCCACACTCTTGCCTATATCCAAAGTAATACAGTCACACTGGTCAGCAGCACAGGGTGATGGCCTTACCGGACCATTCCTCTTGGGATCCAGCTAGACTGCACTTTAGGATGCAAGACTGGAAAGTTGCCTCTGTGTTACTGCTTCCCAAATACTCAGATGTTAATACTTTGGTGATAGAGCAATAATGATCTTCTCATTGTCACTCTTGAATTCAGTGGAGTAGTTTGTTCCTAGCTGTCATGCGTATTTCCTCTTATGTCTTGTCCTTACATTGCTGGGCTCACTTTAACCTCATGAGCACCTCTCGAAAACCATCCTCACTATACCTGTGTCAGTCATCTTTCAGTCTTTGTAACAAGAACCCTGAGAAAATCAGGGTAAAAGAGGAAAGGGTTATTTTGGTTCATAGTCTCAGAGGCTTCAGTGCATTATCAGCTGGGTCTGTTGACTGGGCCTGTGTCAAGGCAGAGTGTCATGGTGGCGAGTGGTAATCAGAAGAGCTACCCACTTCCTGGTAGCCAGAAGCAGAGAGAGAGTTTGCTTTGTAACAAGGCCTCTCCTCCCGAGCCTATTAAGCTGTGAAACTGTCAACGGGTTAACCTACTCATAAGGTCAGAGTGCCCATGTTGTAGTCACCCCCAAATGTCCCACCTGTGAACACAGCTATTCCAGGGACCAAGCCTTCAATACAGGAGCCTTTGGAGGGCCCTTCAGATCTCAACCACGCTAAGACCTTACAACAGCATGGATGGGCGGGAAGTTTCTGTGGGTATATGGTCTTTCTGATCCATTTATTCTACTAGGTGATAAATATATATAGCTCAAATTTCAAAATATGCATGTTATTACTTACATCTAGACGGTCCCCCAGAGGCTCATGTACTCATAGATGGTGCTTTTTGAAGGTGGCTTTATCTGCATATATGAATATGGATTAAGCATGTGTGATAACTAAGTGTATTTAGCATAGTTCTGGGTGTGAATGATGAAAGCCCCAGGATGGGTGGCACCAACCATAGGCTGGTAGTAGCCTGGATAGAATGTAAAGGGAAGCATGCTGCTTGCTGCTAGCTGCTTCCTGCAGCCCTGCTACGGACTGTCTCTCCTCTGCCATGGCCCTCTGCCATGCTACCTTGCCTTGGAGCCAGCTGGATGAAACCTCCTCAAATTGTGAGCCAAAATAAGCCTTTCCTCCTTAGAGCTGGGGGTATCAGGTATTGTGTCCCAGAGACAAGGGAAGTGACCAAGATGGTCCAAGAGAATAGACAGGTGTCCTGGGTGAACCATATTCCTCAAACATTCATGTTAGCTCAGAAGCTGGGAAGGTGACCTTATTTGGAAATAGGATCTCAGTAAATCTAATTGGTTTAGGATAGAATAGTGCTAAATCCATTGACTGGGGTCCTTATGTTAAGAGGAAAAGTCCCTCCTATACAGAGAGTAGAAGTCAATTGATGCTAAAGGCAGAAACTGGAATGAGGGCTACCAGGAGCTAGGGAGCCACCTGCACCTGGGAGAGGCAAGGAAGGGTCCCCTGCAGCCAGCAGGGAACTCAGGCCTCTGCTGATGCCTGGCTCAGCCTTCCTGGCCTCAGGTTTACCCTCCAGAACAGCAAGACTGTATTTCAGGTGAGTTGCTAAGTTTGAGATAATTTGTCACACAGGCACAGGACACTAAAACCACAGGAAAGAATGTGACCCTCCCTTTGCCCAGTGTCCACACAGTTTCTTTTCCTGAGCAAGCAGTGTGAGCATTTCTCGTACACACTTCCAGGACCAGTGGATGCTGGGCAGATACCACTCTTAACAGATGGTGACAGTACTCTGTCCTGCATGTCCCTGTCTCATAATAATAAATCTAGGAGTTTATTTCACATGAGTTCATTTGCCACTGGTTCATTCTTTTCAATGCTTCCACACTCTACATCAAATCCTTCTCTCCAGGATTTTGCTTACAGTGTTGCTGTGAACACCTCCGCAGGCACACCCTTCACACGTGTGTGAGTGCAGCAGTGACACTCCCCAGAGGACCTGCTGGGACAAAACATGCTGCATTGTACATGTGAGCAGTGGTGACTAAACTGTGCCCTCTCGGCCATTTGCCCCACTGCCAGGGTCCTCACCCTACAGCAGGCGCGCACAAGGGTGCCATGAATCAGTCATTCGTGCTATCAACCATCTTGGTCTCTGACTCTCTGATACGAGAAGAGAAGAAAGGCGTGAGTGTTTCAGTGGACTGTGTTGTCAGACAAATAGGAGCAATTTATGTTTTTGCCTTGTGAAGAGCTGAACTCACTTTCTATTTTCATCTTGGTTTGTTGGGAATTGTATTGACTTACAGGAGTGATAATAGGTTAAGAAAATGGCATTGCACTGTGTTACAACTGTATATTACTTTCCCACTTGGGTATCTGTCTTCAAACTCTTTAAGATAATAGGTGGTTGCCATGATTTTTTGCAATTTTTTGAGTACTTCAAAATGTTTGTATATGCTGCTACCTATTTTAATTGTGGCTAAATATATAGAACACAAAGTTTCAACCTTTTAAGGATGTAGTATTGTGGCCCTCGTCCTCTGTACATTCACACTATGCAACCATCACCACAACTCAGGACCTTTTAATCTTGCAGAAATGAAACTCTATTCCATTAAGGCTTAATTCTGCTCCCCACCTCTGGGAACCATGTGGGCTAACATATTTTGATGTCATATTCTCCTGTCAAAAGCATTCCTTGTTTCCTATCAGCATTCCCTCATGTTTCACTCCAGTTTTCGCTTGCTTTGGTTTTAAGATATAACTATTTCGGGCTAGCAGTATAGCTCAGTGGGAAAGTGTTTGCCTAGCATACGTGAAGCACTGGGCCTAGTCCTCAGAACAAAAGATACAAGCATTCCTTTAGCTGTAGTTTACTTGTTGAGGATGTGAGTTTATTTGAATACACAATTGTTTCAAAAACATTTATGAAGAGGTTGAAGGGAAGGTAAAGAAGGGTAGGGAGTGAGGAAAAAGTCGCCCTCCATCACGGGCAGGTACGGACCCCCCATTATGACTGTGATCATTGTGTACACCGAAAATGTACCAGTAAAAGGCATTTTCTTTGAAAAAAATCATATGAATTTTCCTATTGATTTTTAGCATTTTGTCTGTTTATTTATATTGACAAATAACATTGTATATCTCTATATATTTATCATGTATAACGTATTTTTTTAAATATAGGATAGAGTATAGCTCAGTGGGAAAGTGTTTCCTAGCATGCATAAGGCCCTGGACTCGACCAACAGCATCACAAGAAAGAGAGAGAGAGATAAAGTGAAAAGGAGGGGAGAGAAGAAGAGATGAGCGAGAAGAAGAAGGAAGGAAAAACGAAAAGGGAGGGAGGGAGGGAAGGAGGAAAGAAAAGCATGTACACATTGGACAGTGGCTGAATCAATCTACTCAGCATATACATTACTTCTACTTAACACTCCTGTGTGTGTGTGTGTGTGTGTGTGTGTGTGTGTTAAAAAGACTCAGGAATTTATTCCCTTAGCAATTTTTAAGAATGAAACTCAAGGTTATTAATGTAGTTATTATATAGTTCTTCACTAATTTTTATCCAATTTGGTCTTATACATTTAGGTTTTGCCTGGCATCGTGGTGCATGGCTGCAGTCCCAGCACTCAGGAGGCTGAGGCAGGAGGCTCATCATGAGTTCCAGACCAGCCTGGGCTGCATAGTGATTTCAAGGCCAGCCTAAACTGCATAGGAAGATCCCATCTCAATTAAACAAATAAATAAGTACATATATACATACACAAATACATACATAAATTTATATTTATTTTTAGTACTTTCTTTTCACTGTTTGTCTTTTCCCCCCATAAACAGGGACCATATTCTTTTAATTATGAACCTTAGAAAATATCTCAACTTCTGAGAAAGTTGTTCTTCTACCACCATTTTGTCTGTCATTTTCCCGGAAACTCTCATTTGTTTACTAAACATTTTACAGTTTGTCTAGTTTCCACAAACACACTGCGTAGCGCAGCGCGCGTCTTCCTTTCCCCGACAGGGGGCGCGGGGGGCAGTGTTTGCCGTACTTTTTTCACAACTTACAATGACACCCACAAAAGAAGATGTCTAGAACTGCTCCAGAAAGTGGGCCACATGAAGGGATAAGGGTTTCTTGGGGGGGGGGGGGGTGGAGGATCAATGTTGGTGTCTATTTTACTGTAATCATATTTTTTAAAATTTAAGTATTCACTACATATTTACATCACCACTTGTACATTTTCTTCAGTGGGGATAGTTTTTGTGGTATATTCTAAACCCAATGCACATGCAAAACTGCTTCTGTATCCCTGGAAAGCGAGCAGTAATTTAGTTGAAAATAGATACTTAGCTCACAATCCTTTCATTTATAGATGTTATCTCGCTATTACTAAAGTTGTGCACCAGACAAAAGAAGTGTAATGCTATTCTTATTTTGGTGTTAAGTAGCTGGTTTTATTTTTCAATTTGAAGCCTAAGCAATTTTCACTTTATGCTTGAAACATCAGAATTTCAAAAAACTGTGTCTAAACATCTTTTTATTGATTCTTTTTTTTTCTGGTACTGAATATTGAATCCAGCTACATCTTGAAACCCTCCCTCCCTCCCTCCCTCCCCTCTCTTTGTTTGAAACAGAGTCTCACTAAATTGCTCAAATTGGCCTTGAACTTGCAAGCTTCTTGCCTCAGGCTCCCAAATCCTGGAATTACAGCCGTGTGCCCCGCCCCCAGCTTTTTATGGATTCTTGAAATTAACATCACCACCTAGTAAATCTTTTCAATCTGCAAACTCAAGATGTTATCTCAAAGAAATTTTCCTTTATTATTTAATTATCCCTCCTTGAGCAACTTACTTTTATCTCTTTGAACTGCTTATTTGCTGGTTGCATTTCCTAAAATTATTTTCTGCTTTTAATATGTTTTTTCTTTCATTATTTCCACTCCTTTGGTAGTTCTGCTATGAACTGATGAAATATTTTTCCAGTTTACTCATAAAGTTTAAATCTGAGGAAGTCATCTCTGTGTGCTAACTGAATCCTCTTGCCTCTTGTTGCTTTTTTGCTTGAGCTGTCTGCTGGCCTCCTCGTGGGGCTGCTCTGTGGATGCTAGCTCCGCGTGCAGTTTCTCTTCCCTGTGCTGTGAGTCTCCGTTGGGTGCTCAGAGTACATCCACCCCAAGCTGCCGGGTCTGTCAAACACTGCTGGGAGAAGTGGTAAATCTCAGAAGTGAGGTCGGCTTCCTCTCCCAGGCAGGCTTGCAAAGGAAGCTTCCTTGTGACAGAAAGAGGAAGCACTTTGCATATGGAGTTTCCCATGAACAGCAAATTCTCTGTCCACAGCAATGGATGGATCTGCACAGCAGCTGCACTCACAAGCAGCCCAGGCCAGACATGAACGTGCAGGAAGGAAGGCACCACATACACCACTTCCTGTCACCCTCCCGACAATGCCACGAAGCACAGGCACTCTCCTTCCAGTCTCACAGCAAGCAGGTGGCTGTTCCTCCATCACTCTGTCCGTCACTGTGGAGAAGCTGCCCCATTATCCTGGCTGGACCTGACCTGAAGCTGGGCTCTGTGCTCTACCCTCCCGTCTTGCTGTATGATGAAGGGCTTGTTTCCAAGATAGCTCGAGAAGCGGTTGTGGCTGTGACTCAGACTAAAGCGAATCATCTCTGAGGCCACAAATGAATACTTTTCAAAACTATTCTAGGAAACTAATTTCCAGCATAATGGAAATGCTCAAACTTGCTAGTAAATTAAATACATCTAAAGCAGCACAAGATACCATGGTGGGCTGCCAGCCTGACAAAGACAAATACCACTGGCCTTCTCTGGTGCCGGTAGGAGGACACCACAAGTGGCCTCAGTCCCTGCCAGTGGGAATAACAGGTTAGCAGCATGGTGAGCAAGCAGTGGGGATGTTTGTAACAAAGACTCTTACACAGCGATTCTCACACTAGGGTTTCATCCAAAATAAATTCAAAGATTATGAAGCATATGGTTTATGTCTACATGACTTAAGAAAAAGTTAAAAATAAACTGCATGTCCCATATAAAAAAGAAATTTCAAACTGGGTATTGAAATTTCTTTTGGTGTAGGTATGGTGGAGCATGCCTGTAATCCAGCACTCAGAAAGCTGAGGCAGGAAGATCACTGTAAGTTTGAGGTCAGCCTAGACTACACAGCAAATTTAAGGCCAGCCTGTACTGTATAGTGAAACCCTATGTCGCAAAAGAAGAAAGAAAGAAAGAGAAAGAGAAAGAAGGAAGGAAGGAAGGAAGGAAGGAAGGAAGGAAGGAAGGAAGGAAGGAAGGAAGGAAGACATAGAGAGAAAGAAAAAAACCCAGAAATCCCATGAAGGGGAAATGTAATTCTACAGACTGGAAAGAACAGTAACAAATCGGCTGAGCTTGCTCTTCTGCAGGGTGTGAACGGGTGAGCTAGACAGCATCCATGACTGCACAGTCAGCTCACTGAGAGGATGGTTCTGGAGGTTCTGGTTCACGGCCATTGCTCTAGTGGAGGCATCACGGTGTGATCAAGAGAGACAAGAAGCCACTCACCTCGTGGTGGGTGAAGGGAAAGGGTGCAGAGCCACTCCGGGGGTGGCTGCAGTGGCCTCGCCGTAGTGTTTCCACCACCCTTCAGTAGCGCCGAGCTAAGGCCCAAGACTTCAACACAAGGCCTCAGGGGCCATTTCGGACCCACATGATGGAGACCACTGTGAAGCAGCCCTCAGCAGGACTTAAATTAACCAAAGGGCTTTTCATGTTTATTTATGAATCTGTCCAAGGCCTAGGCCGCTTGTCTGGAGATGGGCTGTGGATTCATAACAAGTGAACCTCTGTAAGTCACTAACCCCTACTAAGTCCTATGGTGGCAGACGAAGCGGAGAAGCCTCAAAAGATAAAACAAGATCACAGCCAAGGACACCTGGCTTCAACCTCAACTAGTTAAAGACTATAGCCTCAGCCTTCTCACTCCTGGGTGGATTAACTGAATACCTTACCTGGGGAAGTCCTTGAGTGATTCCACCCTTCCTGAGTACTCCCCTCCCTCCTTGTGATAACCAAATAAATCCAGGCCACCCACAGAAGGTCTTGGTCTTAGCCCCGAGAGAATCTCAGATTCTGTGAGAGGCTCTGACCCTCCCCGAGCCCTGAAATCGTTCCATTCGCCTCTCTCTTTAGCCTTCGCCTTACACTTGTTCAGGAGATCTGGGACCTAATGAAGGGATCTTGTTAACCCAATACCCACGCATAGCAAGAGGTACACATTTTCATAACTAACATGTTCCCAAAATGTTCTGCAGTGCATCGTTTGATCACTGGTTATTACATGCCTACCCGGCCAGCTCGAGGTTACAGAAGATGAGGAACCAGCACCTGGGGTTTGTAGGTGCAGTAAGATGAGGAGTCTTCCTGCTGAAGGAGAGCGAGCAGGTGGTGCTGATGGGGCAAAAGACCAGCGCAGAGCTCACAGCCACACAGACTGCGAGGAAGCACCTGAGAAGGCGCTGGGCAGCACTCCTTATTAGGGGAGTGCAAATTACAGTGAGCGAACACTTTCCCTTCCTCAGAACGGGGCAGCCCAAAGCGCTAAGTGGGTCGCTGGCAACCTTCCTTCAGAGGCGGGGGTGGGGGGGGTGGGAAGGTTTGCAGAAAGGCACAGTCACTTTAGAAAGTGCGGCAGCCCTGGAGCGGGCTGGGGATGAACATGCAAACCTGACTAACCGTGGAAATGACAGCGGCTGTCAGGCAGGGGCAGAGGGAGCTGTACACAGTACTGGGCTTTGTATGGTGACGCAGCTTCTACCAGGAGTGGGCGAACACAGCTGAAGCCACTACGCGAGCGAGGAACCGAAAAGGCAAACGTGTGCTGCACGTGGATGCAGCGTTTCGCACTATTACACTGGAAGGAAGTAAAACGACCCCTGGGTAGTGGGCTAGATTCAGGGAGATCATGCTCAGCTTCACAGACATGGGGCGGGACTGGAGCACTTATAGATCTATTAGCGTAAGTGTGGACACGCGCTGTGGGCGTCTACAAGCAGTGAGAACGTAGAAGGGCTGCGCACACCGGCATCTCCAGGTCAGTTTCTAGTACCATTCTACAAGTGCTTGCTGTTTTTACAGGAACCTGCGGCATCCTCAGGGCAGTGTAACGAACAAGCCCCCAATGTGCCCCACTCAGTGTGACCAAAGTTTGTTTCCAGCACGCCGCCCTGGTCCTGCAGCGCTCTTTCACATGATGGGCGCAGCTTACCGCGTGCGGAGGCCCAGGCTCCTCGCTGGCGCTGCACAAACTGAGTCATAACTGTCGCTGCTGTGCCCAGGGTGAGGCCCTGCCCTAGTCGGCTGCTGGCCCTTGGAGCCCGCTCCTTTTCCTTCATCCCCGCCTGCCCTTTCCAGTGCCTTCTCCCCTGCGCCCCTCGTCATCTGGAAGGGCCTTGCCTCCCCTGCCCTGCACGCCTGGACAGCCCTGCACACGTGAACGGTCCCCTGCACACCTGGACGGCCCTGAACATCTGGACGGCCCTGCACGCCTGAATGGTTCCCTGCCTTCGGGGCTCGCCCCGCCCCCCCTCGCGCACAGTGATTTCGTGGACCAGGGGCCTAGACCCCCAAGTCCGTGCGCACCCGGGGTTCTCCTCCCGCGCTCTCAGGTCTCAGGGCGCCCGCCCCACTACAGCTCGCAGGCGCGGGCCGAGTCCGCCCCGCCCCCGCTGCCGGCCGGGCCCGTCCTGTGTTATTATTATAATCATCATGATCATTACTATTATTATCACTATCATCATTGTTTCTGCCTCCGTCTCCCGCGGGCGCCGCGTGTCCCCGCCCGCCAGGTCCGCTTCCTTTCCGTCTGTCCCTCTGCATCTCCGTCTCGGCTCCGGGTCCCACCGCGCAGGCGGACCCGGGCCGGGAGCCACCGCGCGACCTCGTTCCCGGGCGAGGGGACCCAAACGCGGCCTCAGGCCGCACCGCCTGGGCCTCCGCAGCCCGGACCGAGCTCTCCGGACGGCGGGGCCCGGGCTGCGCGGCGGCCCACGGACCCGGTAGCAGTGCAGGCCGGGGTCACAGAACCGCGAACGCGCGGAACGAACTTGCGCCCAGCCTAGAGTTCACACTGCAGCGCTGAGAGGGGACTCGGGCGCGCGCCTGAGCCCCGCGCAGGCGCAGAGGGACCCGGCTCGGGGGCGGGGCTCAACAAGGAAGGCGGAAGCCGCAGTGACTGCTTCAATTGGTTTCACGCGGAAGGCAGGGTCATGAGTTCCCACATGGTCTAGCGGTTAGGATTCCTGGTTTTCACCCAGGCGGCCCGGGTTCGACTCCCGGTGTGGGAATGGGAAACCCTTTTGGATTATGCAGGATTTCACTATATAATTTCGTTATAAGTGATGTTGTTTAATGGGCGAACTCAGACCCGTTGTTGTGTTCCAGCACGTGCAGTGTTCACATTGCTCCCGTTTTTCCCGCGGGAGCTGGGAGTGAGGAAGTTAATGGACAGGGGACAGGCGCACGCCTCGGGGCCCTGGATAGGGACAGAGCTGTGCCCTGGTCGTCTTCCACAGAAGTGCGTGGGGAAACCGAGGCAGGGCTCAGCCCTGCGCACAGCCGCACCCGTGCTGAGTGAGCCAGGTCAAAACCTGAGAGGCGGGAAAGGCTGTGAAACCTTCTCAGCGTCAGAGCCATTTTCAGCACGGAATTCACGCACTTTGCGCAAGAGTCCTGCACGCCCCTAGCTGTCGCAGGAGCCGGCATACCAGCATACCTGGTGGCCAGGGCGAGCCCCGCACAGGCAGACCTGGCCTTTGGGAGTTCTGTTATCCGAACCCCTGGGCTGGACTCATTCTTGACCACCCTCAGGGCTCTGAAGTTGCCGTTCAGGGGTGCAAGATTTGGCCCTAAAGGTCATTTGAGTCTTCCACAAATGACTGCTTCAAAGATTATCCATTATGAGACATATGACAAGTTCTTTTAAGATGTAGGTGTGAAAAGAGCCTTTTGTAAATGCCCCTCAGACTGGCCGCCTCCCCCTAGTTCTCATTTCCACTAGGCAATTCCAGGTTATCACTAGTTTGAGCCGCGGTTACCTAGACAGCCCCAGCAGGGTGACTGCAGTGACAGGTCTAAACAGCTTCACATGCTACCTTTTGAGGAGGGAGTTGAGGACCCTTCCCTAGTTACAGATAATGCCAGCGTGTGGCCTGAGCTGCGTGCGACCGCACAGAACTGGGACTCAGGCTAAGGCGGAAGTGGACACCTACGAGCCAGAAGGGTGCACTTGTGTTTATTTCCCTGTTTGCTCTTATCTTCTTTCATTTCTTGCATATTTTTCTTCCTCTTGAGGCCCCCGGATCTCTGCAAGCTACATTTCCCAGACTCCTTTCCCAGTAGATTTCTGGCTCACGTCTGCCTGAGGGCATTCTGTTGGAAGATTGGAATATGTCACTTGGGGAACAGCTTTTTCTATGCTTCCAGGAGTGTCTGTGCTAGCAGTAGGTATCCCCAGGTGGCTGCCACAGTGGCCTTGGTGATCCTGAAAGGGTTACTGTCACCCAGGAGCCGCTAGTAGTGGCAGGCGTGGGCTGCAGTGCAGTCTGGTAATTGCAGAAATTTCATCAGAAGTGGTTTGACGGCGATGGGTTCCCATGGCAATGCCAGTGGCCAGCAGTGAGCATGCAAGGCCCACCCCCGCCTCATGTCACCTCACCCCTCCCTTTCAGTCCTTCCTGCTCTGAGCAGTGGCATATGTGATTTCTCATATCTGAACAACCTCACAGTTACCCCTCTTGCTTTCAAGCCCTTCCCAGCGATTACAACCAACTCCCTCTACTAATGCCTTGTTTGAAATACCTGCTTCTTGACTTCAGACCAGCTGATATGGGTGTTGTTGCTGTTGAGTGGTCGTCAGCTATCACTTGGCTCTCAGCATTTCTGAATTTTATTCTGGAGGGCAGAGAACATTAGTGTTCCACCTGTCAGAGCAAGGTCTTGGGGAAATTTGGGCTGAGAGCTGAAGGTGAATTATCCAGGTAAAGGGGTGTGGAAATGTGCAGGAGTCAAGGTGCTCTTACAGTTCATGTGCCTTTTGCACAAGTCAGGAATTTAAGTCTGATTACGTCTTTGACAAGAAATCCTCTAGGTGTTCGAGTCTTTGTTTGGCTTACTGTTTTAGCAGGAAGGGAAAGTTTCAGCACTGCCATTGTGTGTTCTTACCATGACTGGTACCCAAAGCTTCAGGAGCCAGAAGCAATGTCTATGACCCGGGGGGAGGAAGCTGGACGTGTACATAACAGGATCGGGTGAGCCCACAGACACAAGGAACCAGTCTGAGACAGACTTAAGCCCAAACTTCATTTACCTGATGAGGTCCAAGGGTTTACACAAAATATTGGAGGAGTAGAGGGATAAATAACAACAGTAATAATTCTGAGTTGCTAGCTGCATAAAAGGATTCAAGGCAGATCCAAACCAGTGTAAATTTAAGTGGCTTTTGCTGCTCTCAGGAAAGGGCTGGTTGCAGGAAGGGGATATTTACAGCATGTTCTTGTGCCAGTCCTCAGGGAATCCAGTCTACGATTCCTTCAGGGGCTTCTAGACTGTGGACTGACTCAGCCGTCACCTCTAGATAAAAGTAAACAGCCCTATGGCAGTGACCTGAGTCAGGGTTCACTAGAGCTTTTAAACTTCACATATCAAACCCTAGTTTGGTACAAGCCATTTATTCTGTTGCTAGGACACCACTGCCAAAGATGCTGTAGGTGAGCCCAGCTTATTCACAAAGGCCTGGCCACTCAGCCTCTGCCACTCTGGGAGTCCATGATCTCAACTGAATATGAAATCTCTATGGCTTTTCTCACCAGCCTGGACTTGTGGAAACTGTTCCTGAAGAATTTTCTGGAAGCGGGACCTCTGCTTGCCAGTGCCCTTCTCAATATTAATGGAGGGGTAACTTTTGGGCCCCTTTAGGGAAAGCAGTGAAGGGGCAACTTTGGGAGTCAGGTGGGTGTCACCCAAAATGACCAGGGGCTTAAGCCTTTAAAAGCATTAGCCCTTCACTGTTGGGTATACGTACAACGTGGCTGCCCCATGAAGGTGCCCACTGTGAATCCAGGCTTCTATTAACTAACAAAGGCCACCGGAAGTGAGAGCCGTTCCTAGACACTCGAACTAACCGTGCAGTCCGTATGGACTGCTTGCCAGTGCCCTTCTCAATATTATGAACACGTACGGACACGCTTGGCCCAGTCTAATGTGGCCTTCCACCTCCTTGGCGCAGCAATCCTAGAATCCACTCCACTCAGCTTCCTTAACTTCCTGAACAGAAGTTAGTATAAATTTACAATCTTTTTAAGCCCTATCTCATGCTTGATTATACCTGGAACCTGACCTCTTGGACTGTTCTAGTTTGAGGTCTGGACATGCAGGCTGAGGGTGAATGGGTGGCCACGGGAGATCTGGTACAGGGTGGGCTTCCTCGTGCGAAGTAAATGCCATGGCCCAGATGAACCCCCTGCTGCAGGAGGTGTGGTCTGTGCACCAGCACGGTCGGCATTCTTGGGGAAGCATGAAAATGCAGTCTCTGGGTCCTCTCATACTTGCTGGGTGGTTTGTGTTCCGTTGTCCCTGGCATCCCGAGGACGCCGAGCCTCATGTTCTCCTAAGTGGGGCCTTTCAGAGGTGGCTGGATTTAAAGTATGTGATGCTGGTACCAGGGTGTATGACCGCTGAATTAGTCCACTGGTGGGTGTAGTCCTGGGTATGGGTGATGGCACGGTTGCCTCTAGGTGTGAGTGCCACCCACCTAAGGGTAGTGGACCAGATAGGCCAGAGAGGACAGAGAGAGGCTGCCATGCCACCTGCTGCTTGCTGTTTTTGCGGTCTTCTGCCACCATGGACTCTTTCTCCTCTGCGATGCCCCTCTGCCATGATACCCTGGCTTGGGGCCAGCCGATTCTAAACTGAAACCTCTACAAACTGTGAGCCAAATAAACCTTTCCTCTTTTTACTTTGGGCTTCAGGTATTTTTGTCTGACCAACTGGAGAAGTAAATAAAACACAGGGTCAGAGCATCCATCTTAATGAGATTTTCAGGAGATTCTCACACTCATAAAGTCTGAAAATCACTGCTCAAGCCTTCCAGCGAAAGAAAACTACCCTCCTCTGAGGAAGAGGAGGCTGCTCCCATTGGCTAGGAAATTTCAAGGAAATTTGAAGCCTCATAATTCTCAGACTGAGCCATGCTATCTCAAATATGCCCATCTCACTGTGATGAAGGCCCATTCTTTCTCCAACCAGTGGCCTGAATTCCACCTTAGTGGTGTGGGCAGGCTGTGACTCTGACTTACAGAACCACAGTACGGGCTTGATTTCCAGCTGCGTCTCATCGCTTTACCGCTACAAAGAATAATGGGTGATGGCCAGTACACAAGATATTTAATCCTCTGTCAAAATTACAAGTTGAAGATTTAAAGCCCTAGTAATTCCATTTTTTTCTGTTAACTCTTCACGCCACTCACTATCACAAGAGCCAGCTTGTTCGCTGTCTTGTTTACTTGTTTACAGCTGTTTACTTGTAGCAGCCTTTTGCACCCAATACTTTACCTTCAGCAACCTGAGTTATATCCTAAGGAATGCCAGCTTATAATTTCAATAAGTATTTGGCTGCTTCATCTACCAGCCTGCCAATTTCCACAGGTAATGAGGACATCACCGTATTTATGCCCAAAGGAAGATGACCAATCTCAAATTTTCTTAAGGGTCCATGCCCTGAGGCTGCCATTAATTAATGAAAACCATACCAGCAGATGTCTAGTCAGAGAAGCACAAGACACTTTAGGTATTTATGTGTTTAGTGTATTGACACACTTCAGGTATTTATGTATTTATCATGATGCTGGGAATCAAACCATTTTGCACATCCTCTACCACTGAACTGCAGCCCAGCCTATGATATTTCTAATTAAGTATGAGATGAAGGAGCAAGAGGAAGGCAGTGGCATTAAAGGACTTAGGAGCATCTGCTGCTGCAGCATTGGAGCTTGCAGGTGATACGTGGGAACCTTCTAGGTTGATCATTTTACAGTTCCTTGGCCACTTGTGGCAGCCACTGTGGAAAATGCCTTCCACTGACACACATTGCTGGGGCTCCCGGAACTACCCACGCTCACAGGCAGCTCCGTCCCCTCTTTCTGGAATGCCAGAGATACCATCGCCTGGAGGCAGTCACTACTGCCAAAAAGAGACAAGGGGAAAAACAGCCCCTTTCTTCCACCTTCTAGTCTTCCATCGATGTCTTGAATTGACAGAACCTAATCAGAAGCCAGCTGGCCGGACGAATTGGCCATGTTCGTCAGATTATAGCCTTCTGAAATACAGAGTGGAGGAAACAAGCCCAACATTTATCATAGTTATTGCTGCAGCTTGTTTATTTACTGGCCTTCTCTGAAACTGAAAGTTATTGGCTTGGAGCTGACATAACAAACTATTCCCAAAACATGCTTGTTTATAAACAGTCACATTGTTTTGCTCATGATTCAGAAAGGGCTTAGCAAGACTGTTTGGCTGCTTGATGCGGCACCTGCCACAGTGACCAGTGTGGCTGAAGTCAGTAGATAGTGGGCTGGGCTGTGCAATCTCATCTCCTGCAGTTTCTCTGCAGACCATGGTTTCTCAAGCATGATGGTTCAGAGAAGTTTCAGGGACTAGCCCGGCTCAGTACCAGCCTCGTGTCACTTACGCTACCCTGCATTGTTCGGTGTAGTTCCAGTCCAGCCCAGAATCAAGGGTGTGGGAAGTGGGCTTCACCTCTACGTGGACCTGAGTTCACTTATTTTAAGCAGAGAGGGCCTCCAATTTATGATGGTGCAGCTTATAATTTTTACTTTGGGGTGACACAAAAGCAATATGCATTCAGGAAAGAGTGTCCTTCCAGTTTTGAGTCTGGAGCTTATCTTACATCACTAACACACGGCCTGATCCTCTTGCTGCCCAGCAGTGGCAACAAGCTATGGCTCCCTGTCAGCCCTGGATCGGGAGGGGCAAGAACTGGTGCTCTATCATGCACCATGTCATGAAGCGAGGGTGTTCAGCAGCTCAGCTGTATTAAATGCATTTTCAACTTGATATTTCCAAGTTAGAATTTCAACTTGCTACATGGCCCATCTAAGGCAAAAAGCATCTGCACACAGTGACTATGTGTGGGATGTGAAATAGAGCCGTGAGAGGGCAATCTCCTGTTCTCAGAAACAGCAGTGCAAGCTCTTTGGTTCAGGTGTGATGCAGACCAGGACATGCTGAGGAGCTGAAAGTTTCCCACCAACAGAACCTGGCAGACATACATTAGAAGCCAGAGGTGCCCTCAAGAGATGCAGGATGGACCAGAATAGCAAAGAGACCAGAAACTCCCCAGCTGCAAAGTATCCACAAGTTCCACTTGCTCCAGTGTGAAGGGAGTAGACTCTACCACCGAGCCCCCAGTACACCATTCAGCCCTCTAACTCCTCTACCCCTGGCATTTACCTTACAGTGTAAGGGAAGGAAAGAGGCTGCTCGCAGCCATTTCTCCCTTTTGCTCTGATTGTTTATGCTGTGCTCTGCTGCCATGAAGTTTGCCCTCTGCCCTGTGCCACTCTGCCTCTGAAGCAGCCAAGTATGGACTGAAACCTCCACAAACTGTAAGCTAAATAAACCTTTCCTTCCTTCATTTTGCACGTTGGGTACTTTGTCTCAGCAATGAGAGAAAAGTAACCAAGACAAGATTGTTTTAGTTACTTTTTTTTGTTGCCAAGACAAAATACCCAACATACAAAGTTAAAGGAGGAAAGGTTAATTGCTGTTCACAGTTTGTAGAGGTTTTGGTACAGAGCTGGTTGGCTCTAAGGCAGGGAGGCATAGCAGAGGGGAAGCAGCCAGAAGGCGAGAGGCAGCAAGCAGCAGGCTACAGGCAACAACACTAGCCCTTTTTCTGTCCCTTATATTGTATCCAGGCTACCTGCTAGGGTGGATCGCCCCTATTCCTACCCAGAACTAGGCCAAAGCAATCAGTACACTAATTTAGCAATGACACACCCTTGATTTCAGCGTCACAGACTCTCAATGCAGCCACCTCTGAGAAGCTCCATATATGACCTCATGAAGTTTTGAGGGGACATCTAGATGCAAACCACAACACAGGGTGATACTTACTGGAGAGCGGGACAATGTGAGTCAGCGCAGAGGCTGAACACAACCATATAATCTCTGGGTGGGACTGGCAGCGCTAGGAAGAACAACAGTGTGAGTCATGGGGAGTGCTTTGGGTCACAAAGTATCAATTTATTTGGATACTGAGATTAGTCACACATCCAATCCATCAATTCTATCTACTTGAAGAACACCGAATACAAACTCTGGGCACCAAAGTTTCACAAGTGCCCCTTGTTGGAAATACTCATGTGCATTTTGTCCATAGATACCAGGGTAGCAGCACCCTGAAGACTCCATGGAACTGGAACACAGGAGCTTTGTGTTTGATACTTCTCCTAGACTCTGTTAGTGTGTAGACTGATCTAATCGGTGTTCTTTCCCTAAGACACACTGTGCCTTGTGTATCATAGCTTTCTGTGAGTGGGTGACTCATTCAGGTGAATTACCAGACCCGGGTGATTGCATTCTCCCTGCACTTGCAGTTGGTGTCAGAGAGACAGCGGGTCTCTGGGGGATTGTGCACTCTAAACTCATAGCTGACTCATGTTCACAGCCCCCACCTTAGCTACTGAATACAATGCTCCGCTAAATGGAAACAGAACTCCTGAGAGAAAGGGCTCAAACAAGGGCATTAGCAGGAAAACTGCAAGATAAGCTTGATTTTGTGCCATAAGTCCAGCAAGTTCTCCAAGTGCAATGATAATGTGTCAAAAACCACTACAACTAACTTGATGAAACTAACTTGATGACCAAAGCAGGGGCAACTTGTACATCAAAAGTAATAATAATCATAGTGAATTATAATCAGTTTGTAAAAAGCCTCAACCCTATAATAGATACAAATAAATGAATAAGTTGAAAGTTTTGTGGAGAAGAGACATTACCATTGTTTGAAATTTCTCAAGAATTGCAAGCTTTTGCTCTGGCAGTCTAACAAAGAAACTGTTCAGTTTTGTGATGCTAGAGGACACAGTATACCTGGGTCAGAGAAAAAGGACTTCACTACTCCCTGTGCAGCAGCAGCACGAGCTTCAAGCTTGTCTTGTTTCCCTCTGTCCCTCAAATCCAGTGATGACAATGACATGCATGGCGTCGATGGACGCTGAGTACTCAGGGTTCACACAACAGCTGAAGGACACTGAGCCCACGAAATCCCAAACATGTATAGTGACGTTCCAGCAAATGCTTTGCTCCAGAATGAAACCTTATATTTATTATACCAGAGAGCAAAGTTTATCCCTGCTCCAAAGGTAGATATTACCTCTGTCTTATTATCCTATTTCTCCTAAGGACTTCCCTGAAAAGATAGGCCAGAACAGAAGATTGTCAGTGCCTCTCAGATATGCAGAAATCAATACTTCCAACAAAAGTATCTCCAGCATGAGGCTATGGAGTCACACAGGAGGCCACCTAAGCTATCCCGGAAAGAGAGAGAGAGATCACCGTAACTAGTGACAAGGATTTGAAAAACCCTTCCAGTTTAGCATACTGCAGGTTGAAACATGCATAAAGAGTCTGCCACCCATGTCATTTGGAACTTTTTTCTCTCTTCTGTCTCTAAAGTGCTTGTCTCTGTGTTTAGGTCCTACTGAAATCGATCTGAGGCTCTAAGCAAACAAATAACTTCATGAAGACTCTTCTTGACCAAGTTAAGACAGCCAGGCTGGGAACAAAGCGTGTGGACACAGACACCAGAGGGTGCAGCCTGGCTTGACCCAGCTTGAGGCGCCATGGACGTGTCGTCCCCGTCGCACTGTCCCCAGGAGCCACAGCCACCAGACAGAGGCTACATCTTCCTTTTCTGTGTGCATCAAAACCAACTGTTTCCCTTAGATACTGCCTGTGCATTTTCATATCTGAGAAGGCAAGCGCCTCTTCAGCCTCCGAATGCAGGATGTTAGACCCACACTACAGAAGGATCCCTTTGCTGGCAGAAATAGGTTACCAAAGGAATATATATAAAGGATATGTATATATAAAGATATATATGATGACTATATATATATATAGTCATCACACATAGCAGACGTTAAAACATCAGCAAAAGGACCAACAATAAAAATAATGTACTGAAAAATTTTAAGTCAATAATGTGTTTGATGTTACACAACTGATTTCCTTTGTGGTGACTGTAGTGTTCTTAATTGTGCTTTGATCACTGCTGCTGAAGACAGCTGTTTCCAGGAACCGCAAGAGTGCAGAGCACGTACCCTCATCCTGTGCTTTTGATAACAGCCGTCAGCCATCTTCACCCACAGTGGAGTTCCACCCCCTGCATTCTCTTATTAGTTATCCCAGTGTTGGAAAAACAAACCCTCAAGCTAGGTTCTTCATTTACCATGTTAATCTGTTATTCAAGAATAATGCTCCTTACAGAGCTGTATTAATTAAAAGTAAGCGTCTCAAGAAACTGTCACTTCAAGCGTCATTTGTCACAACAACCTGATGTTCTTTTCTTTCTGTCATTTTTAGAACTTTGGTTACCTTGGTAACCCACAGCAACTTTTATATATAGCATCAGTTATATTCATTTGGTTCTTGCTTGCTTGCTTGCTTGCTTTTGCATCATAAGGAAGATCAGCTGTTTTTCCCCCTTTTAATAAAGCTCACAATGTAGTAGAATAATCAGGCATAATGATAGGTTGACCCACACAAGAACAGTACATGTTAAATGAAAAATTATTATCTTGCATCTGTATATTAAAATGCTCTATTTTTTTATTAAAAAATAAAAGCTCTAAGAAGTGAATCCAGACTTAATCTCCCAGGTACCAGCTCATCAGAATCATATAGCCCCTGGATGTAATTAGTACCCTGTAATACAGCAGACAAGTGAAACAGCTGAAGGGGCAAAGTAAATTGAGGTGCACGTGGTGAGCCACGTGCAGTTCTAAGCTGGCCCTCTGCCACGCAGGGTTCAGAGCTCAGGACCCTGGCTTGGGCTCTTTTGGGTCCCACAATAATTCCCACTGCTCCCCTAGAACCACCTCTGGCTTTGAGACATGCAGTCAAGAGAAAGCAATTCTGAGGGGACAGATCACATTCTAGAAGATTCCAAGGCACACACCACACAAGGAGAGGACACTGCAGGTGACATCTACGTCCAGCCCACCGCACACCCACGGGCAGTCTGTGGCTCCCCATGCTGCGATGCAGAGCGGGTGTGGGTGATCCGCAAGGGCCTCTGTGCCGGAAGCTAAGTACTTGTGGCAGTGGTGGCAGGATGCAGGGCACCTTGGCGAGGTGGGCCTTGTGGGCGGTGACAGGGTCATGGGGGTGCTGTGCCTGGAAGGGGCTGAAGCAGTCCTTCTGGAGCCATGGTGAGCTCTTGAGAGAGGGCTTACACCACCCTCTGGACTCCTGTCTCCCCACATGACCTTGCCCTGTCACAGGCAAGCATCCTGCCACTGTGATGCCACCCACTAGGAGGGCCTCAGCAGGGCCACGTGGATGCTAGCACTATGCCCTCTCTCCAGAGTGTGAGCTAAGCAAACTCCTTTTTATCAGAGCACTCAGCTACTTCTTTATAGGAAAAAAAGAGAGAGAGAGAGAAAAGAAAGAAATGTCTAAAGCATCTCCCAATCCTCTTTATCATCTAACCCAGATAGTCCTATTTATTTCCCAGATAACCAAGTTTGCTCTCATTTTGCTTCACCTTATAATTAGAAGACACCAGCCTGCTCATTTCCCCTCTCTTCCAAATCCTACACATCTGAAACAGTCTAGGCCAATTTCCTAACCCTTATTTCTGGGGAATGCCTTAACCTCTTTCCTGACCTGCATTACTGTAACCCCCATCCTAACACTTGCAACTAAATATATGCCCACATTTCATTTAGTTCAACAAACACATGTACTTCCTGGGTATTAATTATGTGTCAATCCTTTTATGAGGTGCTGCACAGAAAGAGATGAACAAATTTAGGTTCAGACAAGAGCTTTTAATCTAGTAGAAAGAATTCAACACAGAAAACAGATCATTTAGGTGTAATTCAGTAAAAAGAGAGATTTTTCACAGCTCAGGAAGGAGCACAAGCTGTACCCAAATATCTAGAGTTTCCTGAAGAAATGCTGCCTGAAATGAGTCTTTAAAGTTGAGGAATATTTAACTGAAGACAAAAGGAGGATGAGGGTACCTTGGGCAAGAGAACGGCGTGGAGAAGGACCCAGAGGCCTGAAGTCTCTGGAGATATATGCAGGGTAGAACATCAGGCAATGCTAGAAAGTAACAGTGAGAAGTCAGGAAGACTTGCTAGAGATGTGTATGAAAGAGTCCTGCTTCCCTGGACACAGAATTTGGGACTCACCGAGGAAACAGGAACAAGCAATGCAAAGGTTTTAAGTTTGGGAATAACCTATTGAATTTGATTTTAGATTTGAATATTTTCTATCCTGAAGTCCACCCAGATTTGTCAGTGTAGTGTCATCATAGGTTTATTTTTTTCTCTTAGGTGATATTTGAAAGCAATTCTTTTTAAATTTCTTTATATACATCACAATTTGGAATATGTAGAGATAAGAATTCTACAAATATATGAGCTGTGCAAAGTCAACCTTCCTGATTTTCTGTAACTTATTGAAACATCAATAATAGTAGTATGCACACAAGTACTAGACACAAAAAATGATGAACTGAAGCAAATACCATAAAAAAATTTATTCACCAAAACATTTGGGAGGGAGCAAAAGTAGTTCTCAGAGGAACTTGGAGTGATAAATACTTGTATTTTCAAAAAACCAGAATGATCTCAAATCAATCGCTTAAATTTATCACTTGAAGAAGTAAAAGCAAACCAAACTAATGAAACTTAAAGCTGGCAGAAGGAAAGAAACAATGCAGATTACAGCAAAGGAAAATTGAAACAAAAAATAGAAAAACAGTAATTAAAATTAACTGACCCAAAAGTTAGGTTGAGGCGGAGATAAAACAAAACACTTAGCTAATTTTTTTAGTTAGGTTGGTTAAGGAAAAGGAGACTTGAGTTACTAAAATCAGGAACAAATGACAGGACATTATTATTGAACTGGCAGAAGTAAAGGGAACTATTAAAGAACCCTTTAACAATTTTACAACACATTATATAACCTAGAGGAAACAGAAAGCCCCCTAGAAACAAACAGAAAACTACTAAAAGTGACTCAAGAAGAAATAGAAAGTTTAAGTAGATCATAGCACCAAGGCAACAGAGGGATTTACACACTTGGACACCAACACTCCTCATCCCATCACCAGGAGAGCACAACCCTGGGTGAGTCCTGACCCAGAGCATCAGTCCAAGGCTGTGTCATCTTCAGAGCTGGAAAATGCACCAGGAGGACCCGGGCTTAACCTGGCTGCAGGACTTTGGTTCCCGAAACGATGCAGTACTTAGCTTTGTCTGTCTCATTTATTTCACTTAGCATTACAATCTCAGGGTGCATTCAAATTCCGACAAATGACTCGTTTATCCTCTACAGTAGAGTAGTACTCCACTGTACAAATAACACATCTTTCTTCACCTATTCACCTGCTGCTGGGTGTACAGCCTGCTCTCAAGAGAAGTGTTAATGATAGGAGGCTGAGTCTGAGAGATGGATATCATGAGTGATTGTGTTAGTGTTTGTCTTATTTACTTTTTTCTTTGCTGAGACAAATACCTGACACACAAAGTTAAAGGCAGAGCAGTTTATTTAACTCACAGTTTGCAGTGGTTTAGTTCATAGTCATCTGGCTCCAGGGCAGTGTGGCGTGGCAGAGGGCATCACAGAAGAGAAATAATTCATGGTGGCCAGAAGGTAGCAAAGCAAGCTAGTGACTAAACAAGCTTTTTTCCGTCCCTTGATTGTATCCAGGCTGCTGGGATTAGGCAGCTGCCAAACCAGTCAGTGGACTGATTTAGTAATCACCCACCCTTAATCGTGGCACCTTTAATTCTAGGGTTGCACCATTAGTGAATCACACACTCTGGATTCGGTTACCTCTGAAAAAGCCCCACCTATGACTGTGAGGCTTTGGGGGACATCTGTACACAAGCCACAACAGTGTTAGTATTTTTTATTACTATCACCAGAAGAACAAAGTAAGCTTAAAAATAACAGCAGTATTCTTTATTCTTGAGCACAAAGTGCTAATAATTTAGCAAGGGGGAAGATGGACAGACATTTTGTGATCCAGTTATGGGAAAGACAATCACATCTTCAGAAGATGGGGAATAATTTCACTTTTTAAAAGAACTATGTAAAGAAAAGTTAAGGTTCCACAATTCATTTACTATACCTTTACTTGCACTTTATAGATTAACATTCATTGAAATGTTTATTTAACATTTAAAATAATTTTCATGTATAATTTTTATTTTCTATATTCATCAACAAATGCTAACGGTGTAGTTACATAAAACTAAAGAGCTCTATATTTCACAAAAATGTTTGGCATGTGATTTACCCTTATCAAATTAAAAAATTCTGAGATACAATATTGGAGGAAGGCATAGATTTATAAAACTATATAAATCATTCTATTTCCCCAAGCTCCAAAAATTTGTATAGTCAAAACAAAGTTGTCTGGGTATATGACTTATTTTAAATTATATACACAAATCTTAAGTTCTGTTTTTCAGATTTAGAAGATGAAAAACTGAAGTTCACATCAATACATCTGTCAAAAGACGGATACCACAGTCTAAACCAGTGAAAGAGTGGCATTAACTTGCCCCCCATTTCTGTCATACATAGCTAAAGCCATTTGTTCACTGAAAAAAATCAGTGAAATGTGAGGACACATCAAAGCTGAAGTTTAATAGGTGTTTCTGAGCCATAGAAATGAGTCCACTGTGTACATGTTTAAGTTTGCTTCAAGATGAAGATACAGATTTATAATGATAAGTTGACATCTTTTGACTCTGAGTTTCTAATATGTGTTTCACTTATGGTTTAATGAAGTCTGCAAGTACTGTAGGTTCTCTCATTACCTTTCATCCAATCTTAATGAGGAATATTAAACATGGAAAAAGGGAGAATGTCACACTGAGTGTGTGTGTGTGTGTGTGTGTGTGTGTGTGTGTGTGTGTTTTCATGGAAGTATGGGTGAAAAATTTGAAGAATGGAACCTAACCTAAATAGCGAGGATCCCAGAAATCACATATTTGTAAAAGACCAAATTTAGGAAATCGAAGTGTTTTCCTTGAAATTTTGTAACACTAATATTTACTGCTAAAAATATCCAGTGTGGTAGATTTGTTTCACTCTATTCATACATTCTTTTAGTGATATATGTCCATTGTTCTCAGACACAAAGCAAAAAATCTGTGCTCTGGGGACGTATATGTTATACAAGCTAGCTTTCCAGAGGTAGAGCATTTCTAGGTGTAAGAAAGAAAGTAAAGAGACTCTTTTTCCCCCAAACTTTGTTCCTCACAGTGATTAACATGTTGCTTTATACTAGGTGCTGTTGATTGTGTTTAGCTGAAGTAGGACGCTCACCTCATGACAGCTAAAATGCAAAGCAACACAGGAAGAGGTGGGGTCCCAGTATCCCATCCTAGCCACTCCCCAGTGACCTCATTTCCTCTAGTAAGGCCCCTCCCCTTAAAGGTTGAATTACCTACCAATAGCATCATAGCTGCCATCAAAGCTTTTATTTAATGTGAGTCTTTGGGAACTGTTTGAAATCCACACTAAAGTAGCACCTTTGGTTCTATTTCTAAAACATCTCTAGATATCTGCCTTCTGGGAGCCTTGGTTATCCTTCTGTGAGTTGAGTGGTGTTGATAAAACCTATCACTTGGAACATGAAACAAACAGGAAGCAAACCCACACTCTCCTATATCTGTATACCACTTACCAAGCCCCAAAACCTGGTATAGACCCACTGGGGGCTGTGGAGGGAGGACCTGCTGGGAATAAGTCCAGATACCAGCGTGCATCAGCCACATGACCTACACCTGTGAAGCTGACAATCCTTGGAAGCAAATGAGATGATTTTTTTCTATCCACAAAGTAAGCAGAGTGATCATCTTCTCCAGGCAAGCTTACATTGTTCTGGAAGTAAAATGTTTCTGTCCCAGTAGACTAAAAACTGAAATCCTTTTCTAGCCCAGAGGTGTGCTGAACATGAAGATTCTCCAAGACAAATTCCCACCCAAGGGAGCTGACGTTATATTTAATATGCAGACCAGGAGGCAAATTTTAACATAGTTCCCATCACCCCAGAGCTTTCTTGGCAAAGCTGGTATATTTAGTGTTGTTCAAAAATTTTTTAATACTCCATTTAGAAGTCAGCCTAGGTTCTCTTCAGGTATCATACAATGCCCAATCATAATTTGTGAGTCGATAATTTGTTCACATGCTGTTTTAGGTCCTCTTGCTTGAAATGAGGATTTACTTTATTTTGCTCTAAAACCTGTCTCATTCTTGCTGTTCATGTCCTTCTGAAGCCGTTTGTACTGTGTGTCCCAATTTAACACTGGGGAAAGGAAACTGATGCCACAACAGAAAATTATGGGGACTAATCTCTCTTTAGGGATAGATCTAGACGAAGTAGCCATTGGAAAAGCCTTACACAAGAAAATAAAGTATAGCAAATGGCACAAACATTAGCAGTAAATTAACAGTAAATAAGGTATAAAAGGACAAATAGAGATAATAAATAATAAAAGGAGAGCTAGTGTAGAATAATCCTGGCAGAGTTCTACAAGTGTAATCCACAAATTATCAAAGTCAGTGTGGGATGTCAAGATGAGTGTAGATCTTCAGAAAATACCCATGCTCTGCTGATATGCTCTAGGGCCTATGCGGCCTCTGATGTCCGTGAAGAGCAGCAGGCAGAAGTCCCTGCTTCACTGGCTCACTCCCTGTGTGCAGCCCACTGCTCCACCTCGTGTGTGTCTCCTGGACACATGCCTGAGATCCATCCTGGTTTCTTCATTCTTAAAATCACATAAATCAAAAACTTACTAATGTATTGAAACATTCCTTGGGAAAAATGTTAAGTCCAAGCATGCAGATATGCCTTTATTCACATATACTGCTGTAGATCAAAACATTTACTTCAAGTATGACTGTCATTCTTTGTTTTAATTAGATTAACCTCACTCAGAATACCTCATTTCTGATTGTCAATCTAGGATTTCTTACAAGAAGTGAAAATGTGAAAGATTTTTGCAAAGCAGAATCTTTCCAGACTATTGTACATTTTCCCTTACCTTGACATTAACCTCATCCCTTCAGTGGTCTTACCCAGGTTTTCAAAAACATTCAAGTGATTTTTCACAGCAATAAGTTTCTTGGCACATACCTCTTCCAAAGGTTGTATCAGGTTTTGTCATTCCTTAGTTTAAATGGGAACGTCCCTCACAGGACATGTGATGAGGGGTGTCCTCTGTCCATGGTGCTATTGGGATGTGGCAAAGCTGTAGGAGGGGGACCTAGTGGGACCCTCGATGTGGACTGCGGAAGCCTGGTCTCTTTCTGCCTTTATTCCTGGCCGTAAGTGAACAGACTTCCTCAGTCACACCTCCCACGATGATGCTGTGCGATGCCACAGACCCAAAGCAATGGTGCACTGAACCATGGACTGAAGCCTCCAAATTGTGAGCCAAAATAAGCCTTTACTCTTCACCAGTTGATTAGTGCAGGTATTTTGCTATAACAGAAACCCAACTAACACGATTGCATTGCACAATTAAAACAGCATGTATAATAAGCACCTGGGTCTGAGGTCAAGTAAGTCTCCGTGGTTGGACGCAGAGCCAGTGACTTGCAGCTGTGCGGTACACAGAAGAGATGAAGAAGAAGCCAACAGACTGTGGTGACCAGGGAGGCCACCCAGAGAAACAAGGAAAGTGTCACAAAGCAGCAAAATATTCACCAAGATGAAAAATGGAATTCCTTTCTTGCTTTTTTATTTGTTCACTTAAAAGCTATTTAAGTTTGGAACAAGAAAAACTACATTTTCTTATTATTTATTAGTATATGTTTGTGACACATTATAATCACATTCATCCTGGTGTACACACATATCACATCATTTTTGTACCGTAAGCGAGCATAGAGATTCAATAAATTAATAGCTCAGTTGCCTCTAAACTGACTCTGAGTTTTCAAGCCCATTTCTCATGGAAGAGCACTGTTGTTAGAGAAGGGACACAGTTGCTACATCCTCAGTAAGTGTCACAGCCAGATCAAAGACAGCACAGGACACAGGTGACAGGGCTGCTCCAACGCCATCAGCCTGAGGCAGTACCAGCACCCTGTTCCCTCTCCTTGCACTCTCCCTGTATTAGCATCAGTGTGCTACCACATGTAGCTAATCCGCTCTTGAGGAGGCCGCGTCTTTCCCACTTTTGGTACCACAGAGCACCTCCAGCAGCTGCCTCTCTGTTGTGAACCTGGAACACGTCCTTATACACTTGAATGTAGAAGCTTTCTGCGCTAAGATTACAGCTCTGCTATCCAACCTCTGTTGCTTCTTAATTCTGGTGGGAGGACAAAGCATGTAGAATAAGGAACGGTTTGCAGTCGAAGTCGGTTTGGTACCTGCATTTATGAGCCCTTTCCTCGCAAATGACCTAAGGAGTCTCTGAAGCACAATGAGAAAGTGGGACTTGCTCTGTGGCAGCCAGTGGCTCTCCAGAGATAAGTGACCCCTGTCCCACCTACGCTGTACACCAATGTAAACCATATGGAAGCTTTTATAAGTTTTCGTTTACACCTGAAAGAAAATTTGAGAAATAAATGAGGACATCGGTCTCCCTTGAAGCAAGTGACTGTAAGGCCTTCCACTCTAGACTGTCTTCAAAGGACCGTCCGTATATAGTCTGAGGCCTGCCTTGGGGAACGCAGCATCCACACTCCTCTCTTCTGCCACTTCTCACACTGCCTTGCCAACTAGAGCAAATCAAGGTGCTCTTTTTATTGTCTCCTTTACTTTACCTCGACTCTCATTTTAGCAGGATATAGAAAATATAGCCATCAACTTAGTCAAGTTTGCTCACAGATGAGAAAGTTTGCTGAGTGCTTGAGAAGGTGGAGGAGTTATTACCATGAAAGGGACGCTGAGATTTATTCTGAGTGCTGTGTGTGCGGTCGTGAGGGCGTATTATAAATAACAGGGGCTTCTTCGCAAATAACGCCTTTCTGGTATTTCTGATAAACCTCTATCTCTTTACTCCTTCCATACTGGACGATGGGTAATGGTTTTTATTCCAAATTGTAAACTTCAAAAGATCTGTGCATGTACAAGACTCTAAATGTTAGCTTTTTATCTCTCCATAGCCCATCATCTACCCACTTAGTCCACCACTGCTGCTTTGGTACTAATTTTAACTCACAAGTTCCGAACAAACTTAATTTATCCCCTTTCTTCATGGAACTCACTTTTTATTAGTATCCCAAGCAGAAGAAACTGGAAACTAAAACCCTAAAACTAAAATACAGCCCATGCCCATCAATTTCCCCGTGCTGAGTGTAGGTAAACATTCCGAAACCCACCCCTCCTTCGCACCAGGTCCAGGCCTCACCCTTCTCCAAGCACCGGCTAATTCCTTTGTCAGGTCTCTAGTGGACACATTCATTTCCTGTCTTCCGCTGCCAGACAGCCCTCACCTAGGCGATCCAAATTCACTGTGCGGAAAGCCAGGCTCCTTCCATAAGAATCTGTACTTCTTTTTGCCCTTTGTCTTGGTGGAGGAGCCCAGGTCTGAAGCCCCCCGTTCTCCCCAGCCAGCCTGCGCTAACATGCTGGGAGGAGTCTGTGAGCGGCTGATGAAAGCGGCAGGAGAGAACTGAGTACTTGGAGAGGGGACACACAGCACTGTGCATTGAGCCGCCACCTCTGCTGATCTCCACGCTCCCTCCGGAAGACCGAGCCTCTGTGGCTGCCTCATCCCGGTGACCCCCACGCTGTGCCCTGAGGAAAGGCTGCCTGTGGCTGCCCTGTGACCCCCACACTGTGCCCGGAGGAAAGGCTGCCTGTGGAGGCCTCACCCCGGTGACCCCCACGCTGTGCCCAGAGGAAAGGCTGCCTCACCCCAGTGACCCCCACGCTGTGCCCGGAGGAAAGGCTGCCTGTGGCTGCCCCACCCCGGTGACCCCCACGCTGTGCCCGGAGGAAAGGCTGCCTGTGGCCGCCCCAGTGACCCCCACGCTGCGCCCAGAGGAAAGGCTGCTGTGGCTGCCCCGGTGACCCCCACGCTGCGCCC
>PVLD010001846.1:0-110085 GCA_004027595.1 Dinomys branickii
CCAGACAAATGCGTCGCCAAACCATCTGTGCTAGAGTTGCCCCTCTAGATAGTTTTAGCCATCTCCAGGGAGAGAGCCATCTCCAGGGAGAGAGTTGACCTCACGCCTGTCCTGTTAATGCCCTCTGGTAGGGAAGAGCAAGCTGGAGCTGATGTTAAATTGCTGCTGAGACAGGAGAGTTTGCTGAGATCAAATCCAAGTGTCTGGACAGAGCAGTGTCTACGACATGTCAGCACGATTAGATAAAATAGGGCAGACTTTGCTACAAGGAAGGAAGACAAGAGGAAAAGATAGAGAAAGGAACGGAACAAGGAAAAGGGACATTGTTAAACTTGCTATGAATTTAAATCTAGCCTGAGAAACAGAAGATGGCCTGCTTGTGCCGTGCACCATACAAACACATGCAATACGGAACACTAACAGTCCAGAGACATTAAGGTTGGAAAACATGAGAAAAGGCTCAATGAATATAAGTAAAAAATGTAAACGCTAAGCTATGGCGCCACAAGTATAATATGTGAATTTGTATCAGAAGATAGAGGAGTTGAACTGTGGACTAACGGCATGGAAGAACTTGCAGTTTGGAAGGAGCATCAGAAAGAGAAAAGGGTCAATGTAGGACCGGATGTTAGCATAGAAAGGACACGGCGGACATCACGGAAGTGGGAATTCAGGGAGATGAGCGGAGACGCGGGAGCTCCGGGTAACACAGTGAGGAAACCCAGGAGGGCAGCTGGAGCTCGGCCCTCGGGGCAGAGGACCTGGGCCCCGGGGCTCCAGGATAGGAAACGACGGAGAAGAAAATCCGACGCTCTCTAGCGGGAGAGAAATGCTCCGAAACCTTATAGGACACAGCACAGTTTCTTGAATATCAATGTAAGGGCGTTTCCCAACAAGGTCATTTGTATGTCAATTAAAGAAACAGACCCATAATGAAATACAAAGTCATAGATGAGTTAAAATAAGATACGTGGCAGAGTGGCTGAGGCTGAGAATTAAAGTTACCTAAATAGACAAAATTATATATCTGAACTAGATACGAATGCAATAAAAGAAAAAAAATTATCCAAGCAGTAACAGTAATCAAAGAGGGCTAGGAAAACAATGTATAGCTAGTACAGATGGACTTTATCAATGTAAGATCAACCTGAGAGTAGTTAAAATATAATCATGTGAGTTAAATAAACCTGTTACGACTTCAAACCAAGTACAGATATCAGAACATCTTTTCTTCATCTCTAAGACATTTGTAAGGGAAATAATTTCTGTGGTAGAGAAACACTATGTGAAATTTCAGAATCCCTTCAGTATCAATTCTTTTAAAAATTCAATTATAATTGAATTGAATATATTTTAAGCATATATCAATTCTTTCAACAATTCCTTTGTGATTGAATGAATGTATCTTAAGCATGTTTGGTATACTTTGGTTATTAAAACATTATTTATTTACCTTGCTCCGAACTGCTTCACTCATTGTCAGTATGTGGTCTCCGTCCACATTTGGGTCTAATTAGGGGGTCACAGACAGCAGAAATTCTGAGAGCTATGTGGGAAGGTTTTACCACTCTCTTTTTAGTGTTTCCTCATGCTTCTGAAATTTCTTTCACTATTTTACTTGTACTTACCCCTAGCACAGCATGGATACATTCATTGTGGATAGTTGGTACATGTTTTCTTTTGTAGCCTAAGTTTTTAAAGAGTGTGTAAATGTACTATGCTGGTAAATCAATACATCCTTTCTAAACATACTCAATATTTATTTGAAAAATACACCTACAGAAGATAAATGAGGAAAAGAAATAAATACATAAGGAAGAATGATGGAATCTCAAATACATAAGGAAAGTGCAAGGTTGGTGTGGGTAAAGTTTAACATCACTGATAGCAAAAGAAGAACATAGAATTTTTTCAAAGAAATGAGAAGAAGATCACTTTTCTCATTTTGAAAGATTTTCAAAGGAAGATCTCAAGTTGACAAATAACTGGGAAGACAGGATCAGAGCCGCCTTGGTAGTATAACAGCTACAACTTCGCAAGGATGGCCTGTGATCTCTAACTCCCACATATGCGGTGAGAATATGATTTTTACCTTGGCAACTGACTTTGGGAAACAAGATACAGAAATGATGTAATATAAAAAATTAACCCTTAAAGAGACTCATCCTTTCTGTATTTATAATAATATAAAGACTAGAAACCACCTGTTATCTCCCCAAAGAAACATTTTGATGAAATCTGTCCATATTTATGATGTACTGCCACACAGATATTGGAGTTAGTGTTTCAATACTCTTTAAGTAAAACAAAAGCATTTTCAATGTTAGATTAAAATGTATATTAAAATTGTATGTTTGGTATGATTACAAAATATAGCCTCACAAAAATGTGCTAAAACATAAATGTGAATATCACCTTGGATAATATACCAATATTTTACAATGGTTTATTCCAGATAAATTGTGAAGCAAATTTTTATACATTTTTTTACAATTATTTCTTTATGTAAACCTCTGCTCTTTTCCAAACTTTTCATTAAGAAATGTATTACTTCACTAAGAGTAAAAGGTAGAAAAGATCTCACATATTATTATTAGCAGTATGATACACCTTCTGGGATGAAATACCACCTCTGGGATTAAAATTATTCATGCGGCATCCTCTGGGATGGAATACATCCTCCAGGATGAAAATTATTCATGGAGCAGCTATACCTCATTACTCACGAGTTAGATGCACTAGGTATGGAGTATTTGCTACTTACATTCCGTTTTGAGGGATGATCTTTTGTGCACATGACGTAATGCTACATTCTTGTAGGTCTTCCAGTTTTTCACAGTTTTACATAAAATTCTTTCAATTTCACTTTCAATATTCTAGTCAAATGTAAGAACAGTCAAGGATGATCAACTTAGTGGACCTGTGGACTTGTGTTTTTTAGTGAGACATCGCGTGACGAGTTTATTTTTAAAAATAAGCTCTGAGTTAATAACTCAATCCAGCAGTGAAACTACTGTACTCCAAGTCAAAAGGTACCAATTTTGTTTTTAATTTATTTGAAACTGTAAAATTTCCCACCATTTTCAATTATACAGTGATTATTATAGTTCTTTTCTTACCTATCTACCTTGCAGGGATCCTGTGAGGATTAATGAGATCACTTCTATAAAGCACTGGTGTTCCTTGGAGATGAGAGATATAAAAATGTTATTATTATCCTGCCATTCATACATTAGCTTGCTCACTCTTTCAGGACCTGGAGGTGGAATCAAAACGAAACAAATTCTGATCCACAGTGAGAAATATTTAATGAGATTTTTTTTTTTTTTTTGCTTTTTCACATGTTTAATAACTAAGCTTCCAAGAGCTTGGTATATTAAATACATTTCAAAGACCTTTTTGCATACCAATTTGATGTGTTTTATGTGTAAATCTGACTGCCATAGGTTAAATTTAAAGTAAAATCAGATGTGTATTATTTTCGTTGGTTTGAAATGAAGTCCACTACTTTGTGCTAAATTAATGTGTATTCAAAATTATTAAAGTCTAATATAACGCTGTTAAATGAAAAAGAATAACGTAGATACCCAGAGATCAATTATAGTTCAGTTCTTTGTTTTTGGGCATTATCGTTACTTTTTTCAAAGTTGTCTGTTAATTTTATGTGTCTGAGGACCGTTAACAGCAGCTAAACTGTCTTTCAGCTTTAAAACCTGCAACATGTCTTTCTTGTAAAGCCAAAGAAAGCATTAAAACCTGTACTAGAAATCACTGAAGTATAATTTTTTTCAAGCCTTCATTAGCATTTCACCGTTAACGTTTCTGGAGGATGCGTATCTGTACGTGGGCCTGCCAGCAGGCTACACACGGAAGTGCAGATGCTCTTCCAAATTGTATTATTCCACTTAGCAGCTCTGCAGAGACTTTTATTTAATTCTCTATGATTAATTTTTGATGTATAATGGCAGATGTTAAGTTCATCAAGAAAATCTTGGAAGAGATTTGGATGATTTTAATGTTCTTTATTAAAAGAATTGCATAATTATTACAATATTCCTAAAGTAAAGCACACACATAATTTTTAAAGTCATGGCTGAAAATTTCATACTTTCTAATGTAAAATGTTAAGCTGATTGCGATATTTACAGACCCCACCTATTTTAGTATCAATATTTCTCATTAAAATAATTTTTAACACTGATCATGGTTTCATATATTATTCCAGATACTTCAAATTGAAAATAAAAGCATCTTAAAGTAGTTTCAATGTTTTACATTTTGAGTTTTAAATTTCTATGTGCAACAGTTAAATATTCATAAATGAATGAAATTTTATTGAAGTTTGTTTTCTAAATATTTACTTGTTACTTTGAGCAGATACCTATCTTGAATTAAATCAGAACATAAATTAGTTTGATAATAATTCATGTAGTATTGCTTTTCAGATACTTTATTTCATATTTTATAGTCCTAATCTATTAGTATTATATCTTCTTTTTATCTGTCTAGTGTATTTATTTATTCTAAATATTTTTAATTCTTAAAATCTCAGTGTAAAATAGTAGTACATGGGAATATATTTCTTGTTAAATTTTATTAAATACTTTTATTTCCTGTCTCTGTTATAGACACGGTACACACATAGTTTCCAATTGGTTGCATTTATAAGAATAAAGACACTGTCTTACATAGCCAAAATATCATTGTATCTAAGGTTATTAACATTGATTTTAAATATCATGGGCATCCTATCTTCAACTCCAGAATAAAACAAAAATATACTGAAAAATTCTTTGTTGAGATCTAATCAAGTTTTACATATTTCATATCTCTTCACTCATTTTAGATTAAGATCAGTCCCTTACATATTTATTTTCTTCAACTGAAGTTTTAGATGGTCCAGTCAAACTGTTTTAAAATAATGTCTCTGTGAAGTATAAATCCCTGTGTCTTAGATTTATCTGAGTAAGTTACTGTGATGGAAACATGTTAAACAGTTAGGATGAAATAGAAGTGCAGAGGAGATAGTTACTGTGCTCGGCGTCATACGAAATGTGCTCACTTTGCTCAGTGGCACTTTGCCTTTTCAGTCAGTGATTTCTCATTGCAGGACAGTGTGAGACCACACGAGTAGTCAAGACTGTGTAGCTGATTTTCCCTCAGTAATTTCAGTGACATTTGGGAAGAATTTGTTCGAATAAATGGTTGCATTCCCATTTGAATGTGCTGTTTTTCTGATTTTGATTTTCCTTACATACTTATACTCATTTCCCCTCCTGTGTCTTGTCTATTATCATATACAACGTTCTCATGGATTTGTTTTGAGTTCAGTGTAGTATGATTCATTGGCACACTGTTTCCTGTACACTTGATCTGTTCCAATTTTATAAATACAAAAGTCCACACATTAGCTTCTGTTTGCCTTTATTGTGATATTCATGTTTAATTTTGATATTCTAAATGATTTATTTTTTACATAATAGATGTGCAAGATTTATAGATTTCTATGTTTATATTTCCATCCATGGACTTGTGAAACTAACACAAGATATTTGGTACTTATATAGAGAGATTCTTTCACACTTTGACCTTTTAGTATTCAACCTTTGAACGTAATTTCCATGCAACTTGTACTTTGTTAGCCACTCACATTTTTAATCCTCAAGACTTCTGTTCCCACAAAACAAATTGTTTCTTTAAAACAGTTTTCAAACTTTCCTGAGACTTTTGATTTGTTGTCACATATGTTTTTTGCCCTGCGGTATATTTTTCATACGATTTCTTTTTAGTTCAATTCTATAGTTTCAGAATTTATGGTTGTGATTCTACAGGGAATGCTAAGAAACACAAGAACCTAGCTTTCCTTGCAAATTCTGTTTATATTTCCTTTCTTTAAACATAATTTTACTGAGGAATAACTTGCACACAACAAAATGTGTGCATTTTAAAATAAGTTTTTGAGGAATTTTGGTGAATATAACTGTCACAAAAGTCATGTCAGAAAACATTTTCATCACTCCAAACAATTTTCCTGTCATTCTGTGATTACTTTCTCCCCACAGTTGACATCCCGTGTTTTGCTTTCTCTTGCTGAAGGCCAGTTTGGCTTTTCTAGAATGCAAGTCAATGTAACTATACTTCTTTCTCCCACTTTTTAATGTTTGGGCTGTTTATTCCTGAGTAGTGTCCCAGAGGTATATAAAGCAAGATTTTGATCCACAAACACATCAATAGACATTGATGTATTTTCACTGTGTGACTGCTATGAATAGAAATGCTACCCATGTTTTGTTCTGTCTTTGTGTGTATGTACGTTTTCATTTATTTTGGAGAAATCATTAGAGTTAGAATCATTGGGTTGTATGGAGAGCAGCTGCTTAACTTCATAAAAACCAGTTTTCTAAAGTATTAGCAGGACATTGCTCTCCGTGTGGCAGCCCCAATCATGCTGTCAGAGTCCATCACTTAAGCTCTCTCATGGGTATGGAAAGATACGACATTGTTGGCTTTTGCCTACATTTGTGTGATGGCTAAGAGCATTTCTATGAGATTACTGGACTTTTATATCCCCTTTTATGAAATTAGCATTCAAATCTTTTGATTCAATTTAATTGGGTGGCTTGCTTTCTTATTACTGAGATGATAGCATCTTAATTCAATATATTCTGGACACCAGTCCTGTACTAGCAGTATATGTTCAAATATTTGCTCCTGTCTGTAGCTAGCTTTCATGTTCTTATTGTCTTTGAAGAGCAGACATTTGTAATTTTGATGATGTCCACTTGCTTCTGTTTTCTTTGTGTATTTGGCTTTTGGGGTTCAGTCTGAGAAATCAGGGCGTTCTTCAGGCTCACAATAGTTTATTATTCTTGAATTTTGTTATTCCTATTGGAAATTGCAGCCTTTAATATTGAGGTTTGTTGTCTCTTCCAGGTTAATTTTTTTACTTAGAACAAAGCAAGGACTAAGGTCTCTATGTCTATTTTTTTGTTGCAGAAATGGGGTCTGTGGCCTCTGATGAGGTGGTCTGTCCCTTCTGTGTGGCAGGGAGGAGCTATTCTGTACAGCTCCCCCCAGGACAGGGGCTGATTGGATGGACGGAGGGAGGAGGGAGCAGCTGAGCGTTCAGCTCTGATCATCTGGAATCAATCTCTGCTACAGGAGGGAGGGACTGGAGCAGCCCACCTGGAGAGACGCTGCATCTCGCTTGGCTGCTGAGAGGGGAACACCCTGGGTTTTTGGCCAAACCTGCCCTGAATTGATTCCCCCACATTGTTTTTGAGGGATGGTGAGGGAGAAGATTGTGTCTCAAGTGCCAGAGACTTGGTTTGTTCTCGAGGTGAAATAGGTTTTCTTGAATTATTACTTAAATTGTACTGTATGGCCTTAGGATATTTTCATATATTTGACTATTATTATTTTTAAATAGTTGTAATCAGTTGGGTTGTTTCACTTTGGGGGAGGTTACGAGGCTCCTCTTTTCAGCACTGGAGAAGCCCCTCTGCATGTATTTCTTTTTAGAATTATCGCTGCTGACAAGCAGTTGTTTCCTGGCTTGTGTTGCAAATATATTCTCGTCATTGCTTTGTCTTTTATATGCTTTTAGCCCCCTTTTCATTAAGAACACAATCACACAGCTGAATGGTAGTATGCTTTCAAATAGCCCTAAAATATCTTTCCCTACCTCAAAATAATAGTTCTCTTTCCTATTTATATATTTATTCCACCAGATTTGATGTTTTTACTATGGTACAGATGCCTTAAATTTCATCTTTCTCTGTAAATTAAACAATCATCAGACAAACAATTATTAAATAATCTATCATCCCACCAATTTCCAACCGAGACTCTCATACCTCAAGTCCCTGCATCCATTTGATCAGTCCCTAGCTCCACAGTAGCAAGGCATTTGCCCACGGCCAGCCCCAATTCTGTATTATCAAAGCTGCTTAATTTTGTAGTAAGTCGATATTTGAAGGGGAAAAAACTCACCAGATTATCGTCATTCTTACCTGCGTTTCCGCTTCACCCGTCCCCTCCTCTGTCTTGTCCTTTTCCGCCCATTGTTTTTCCTCCTCTCCTCCATTCTATTCACCTCTCTCCCCCTCCTCTTTTTTTTTAAGCTTGACAGGGTCTTGTACTAGAAGAAATTCTCAATTTTCATTCATGTAAACTTTTATTATTTTTCCTATACTTCAATCAGGTTCATTTCTATAAATTTTTAAAATTTTATAATTTAGCTTCAGAATTCACTAATTTTGAAGCTTTTCTCATCTTTAAACTAAGCTACTAATTTATCCCCAAGAACTATTTTTTGCTGCATTCTGAAATCTTATGTTCAATATCACTATTATACTGACCCTAAATATGAGTAATTCAAATTTCCAAGTGTTTTAAAGTTTCTTTATATTTTTTACTTTGCAAATTTAAGAAGTTGTTTTAAATATGCTTTCAGATCTCTTCCACGCGTTCCATGGAGGGAAGCACACAAGTTTATCCTCTGTGGGTGAAATTGCCTGTGTGTGTTCGTTAGACCAAGTTTGCTGACTGCTGGCCAGTCAGAAACAGCTACTGTTATGGTTTAGACGTAGAAGGTTCCGCAAAAGTCTGTGTGCCCACACGTGGGGTTTTGGGAAGGGGATTGGGTCATAGAGCCATTATGGTCATCAGTGACTTCATCCATTGATGAATTGGAAGCTACAGATGTTGCTAGGAGGTAGGAATCAATGGAGCATAGTGTGTCACCGGCAGCATTACTCTTGAGAAAGCATCTCCCTCCCAGGCTCCTCCGTTTTTTCTCGGCTGTCAGGGGGTGAGCAACTTTTCTCCTTCTGTCATGACACTTCTGTCTGGTAGCCATGGACCATGGACCAAATCCCTTAAACAATGAGTCAAATTAGACATTTCCTCCTTCGTTTCTCTAAGTGTCTGGTAGTGTATACAAGCAACATGAAAGCTGACTAATACAGTTTCTGAAGTCCAAGGCCCCCCCCTACCCCTTCCCTGTATGTGTTTGCAGAATGTCCTTCCTTCTCTTTTAAGTAGTGCCGAGCTTTTTTAAATAGTGGTGTAGAGTGCCCGGAAGAAGGGAGAGCTGCTCTTACTGCTCACGTGACAGCTTTCGTGAACCTCCTGCGATGTGCCTTAGTCTTGGGCAGCCCAATATGCTTCCCTAACACATTACCTACTCAGGCAACTTAACGAAGAGATCTCCTGTGGCATCTGTTGGAAGATGGTATTCTCAGTGGCTCAGAGGAAGGCTGCTCTGAGTTCTGAACACATGGGTTCATAACTTGATGACATGTGCCCTGGAGTAGTAGACTAGATGCCATTGCAGTAGACATAAGTGAGCCACATGGATGGTGAGGAGCCCGGGGAGTGTGGCTTTGACAGGTGCCTGGTCCAGCCTCCTGCCTCTGAATGGGCGCAGGACAGAGAGAAGCTCACCTTCACGGGGACCTCTCAGTCCTGGCGTCACTTTAGCCAGTCTGCTTTAAAGTTTGGACTTGTAAATAAATATAACTTGAGGACATTCCTCCTCCTCCTCCTCTTCCTCTTCCTTCTTCTTCATTTTTGTCTGGACTCCCAATATGTTCCAAGTTGTAAAATAATTTTTCTGCATACTTTACAGCCTTTTTAAAAGAAATAGTCTTCAATATCTTCAATATCAGTGAGCAAAGTATTTCTAAAGAAGATTTCTTTTGGATAATACATATATAAAATGATAGTGATTTTAGACCCATTTAAGTTTCCAAGTACCATAAAGAAAACTGTAAAATTCTAAATGAAGAAATCATATATTCAGATCTTCTGACTTTAGTAATTTCTCACCTTTCACTTACTCAAAAAGCTTCCTGTAATTTTAGGTTTGTGCCAAGTCTATGTCTTTCATCTACAAACTTTCACACCTACAATATAATCCAGATGGAGGATTTGTGCTTCTTGAGTACTGAAGCAGATCTATACCACATTACACAGTAAAAGCATTCAGGACAGCACTGGGTTTGATATGGAGCTGAAAAGTTTAACAAAATTCTTTCCCCCTCCCCACATACTTTAGACCTCCGTTACTTTAGCCAGGACCAGAGTGAGTTTATTTGGTCTTTGGGGAATGTACAACATCTAACATTTCTGAATCTCATTTGGAAGGGATACTTTTAGAATATAGAGCCTTTCATTAGAGAAAATGATTAGTTTACTAGCTACAAGGGTAGAAAGATTATAAATTAGGCAGAACCTAGAGTATTCATATGACTTTTTGTTTCAGCACTGATCATATTTTTCTATGTTAAGAATAAAACTTGAATTTGTCCTTTTTACAGTTGCTCTCATAGCTTTATCACTACAAAGATTTTAAATATTATACATTTGTTTTTATTCAAAATAAATTCTATATTATGAGGCATATATTTTTCTTGTCTTTCATGTACAATTGTTTGTAGAGCCTTCTCTGTGGAAAGTGCACTGTTTATTTTTCTAAATATATTGGAAATGCATTTGAAAGACAAAATGGAGACTTTAACTAGATGCATTAAAAGAATCACACTGAGGACATGGGTGAGTCAACCTAGCTTTTATTTTTAAAATGAATCACTACCTACTTGTTAAACAGATTTACAGTGCAGTGAAAATGGGGCTTATAAAGAATAGTATAGTAACTGTGTATAGGATATGTGGATTGGAGCATATAATTTCACACCACCACTTCTGAGATGGCATGGAATTTTGCCTCTAAGGAGAGGTCCTGGTCCTAGAAGAAAACTGAAGGCCTGACCCTGGTAGAGGTTGTTCTTAAATTCCCGAAGGAAAAGATGCTTGTTGAAATAAATCTTCTAAGTGATAGGCAAAGTTTGAAAAGAGAGTGGAAAAATTTAAATTATATAGAGTAATAATCCAGAGATTTATTTCAGAAAAAAACCCCCAAAAATAGACATGGATTAAAAAATGAAATTATTGTGGACAACTTTAGAATAGATAGTACTTGAATATTAAAAGTTCTAAGGTAAGCAAAAGGAATGTCTAACAGAAAAATGCATAATAAAGGAAAGTAAATCTTGCTGGGCTAACGAAAAACATTTTAGTGTAAAAGTGTTCAAAAGGACGAGTCAAGAATAATAATGTGGTCCAGAGGTAGACAGAATATACTGAGTATTGTTTTTTTCTCTGAAAATATAAATGTGCTTGGCATCCTCATGAGTTCACTGCAGGATGGTAGACCGTTTGATGTAGTCTGAGATCTGTGACACAACACAATTGCAGGCAAGTAATACTGATTTATTATTCAGGTGTTTTGTATAATTGTTGAGAAACAATAACATTGTTAGTTTGCCACTTGTGGAAAAGTGATATAATTATACCTAAATATCATCTAATAGAAACACCATGAAACTCTGTAATAATTAGTAATGCCCCATCCTTGACACGACTCTTGTTATCTTTAGGATCAGGGCATAAAAAGTCATGTGTAGTGGAGCCTGCATGTAAATCCACTGCTCTGGGAGACTGAAGGAGGAAGATGGCAAGTTTGAGCCTAGCCTTGGCAACTTAGTGACTTGGAAAGAGCCTCTTTCAAAGAAAATCATTTGCATGTAATAAACCTGGCAGGACATCTAGACCCTTCTTCAACAATATGTTTCTCCTTGGACATTTTCTGGTCATAAGGCAAAGCTAAAATATAGTCTAAGAATAAAAATCAAAGAGAAAAGAATCCCTGAATTTAACAACTCAGACATAAAAATTACCCTTTTAAAGAAGCCACTTCAGTGAAAACTCTCAAACATCATTTTGCTATGTGATAAGATAAATTCAAACTGTAACCATGAGAAGGTACAGTACTGGAAATTTGGAAGTATGCAGGCTTTCCATACTCCTTCCTTCTGCAGTTTCTTGATACAAGAGAAAGGTTAACACTAATGGTAGGCCAGGAAATCTATGCCCTTTAGATCAAAACATACCTTCACACACCTTTTGCATAAAGTTTTATTGGAGCTCAGTTCTGATCATTTGTTCGTAGATTTCTCCTGGCATTTTTTGACCCACAATAGTAGATTCCAGTAATTCCAAAAGAATCACGCGGTGCACACAGCCCCCGTATTTATAATATGGAACTCTACTTGTGTAGCATGTACTCTTCCATGAGCTCTGAGCTGGGAGACCATATTTGTGACATACACTAGACCCTAAATAAAAGTAAGTGAACTTAGAAACTCTGGGAAGTGAAAACTCACAGAAGCACCTGCATTGATGATCACATTTAGATCTGATCATTTTTCTGTAAACCCATTTGAAACACACTGCTAAAGTCACATGACAGAGACACATTGGGGAGCAAAGGGAAGGCCTAGTTCTGCAGTCACATCCTATCTGCAGCATTCATCTCCAAGCAAATGTCTTTTTCTGACGTTGAAAAGAGATAGGCTGGAGATATAGTTCAGTGGCACAATGCCTGCCTGGCAAGTGCAAGGTAATGAGTTCTATTTCTGCTGAGAGAGAGAGAGAGAGAGAGAGAGAGAGAGAGAGAGAGAGATAGCTGCACTCTGCACAGGCAGAGGAGGGAAGGTTCTAGTTCGGGTATCCTATAGCTACACTGCAGGCTGTCTAGAATGTCAAGCAGATATTTAGTCAAGATCGTAGCGTGGAAAACATGAAGCTATTTGAGACAACTGGAGAGGTAGACAGGAATAGATCTGCAGTCTTCCTGTGACTGACATTATATGATAATATTACAGGTCCCAGGGTTGGGCCACCCCTTGGGGCTCATATCAGGTTGTGACCTGGGTCCAGAAAAATACCCTCATTGGAAAATACCCACAAGATTAATACTGGGAGTATATTTCCTTGTCCAATATTCCCATTATGATTTCTAGGAAAAATATCCATGCAATGAGAGAACTCTTCTCTAGCCTTTGAGAGAACATTTTATTGAAAGAAATTTTTTATTAGAACTTGAAGAGAAGAGGTATGAATCTCAATACTCTAAATCTAGCTAAGAATAAATCTAACTATTGCTTTTTCCAATTAAATTCAATTTTTAATGCACAGTACTATTTCGCTGAGTACAGGTAAGACACCCTCCGAGAGGCATTCTGGGCTCTGCTTCTCCCTAAGATCTCACTCAGGATGACTTCTGTGTTTTAGGTTAAAAAGAAAAATGACTTATGGAGGAAATCTTCCAGATTCCCACTATTTCCTAACATTGCACAAATAAAATGTTCTCTGCTATAAATAAAATTTTAAAATTACCTTGTATTCTTTTCCTTCATGCTTCCTCTCTGCCCAGCAGATATCTTCTGTGTTTGAAACCAACATTCTTAACACCAGAGAAAGAATTAATACACACAAATGTAAACTTCCATTTCCACTGCTGGTACCGAGTGATCATTAGGGAAAAAGAAAAAGATCTTGGGGATGGATGGTGGAGATGTCAGAACAACAATACAAACAATAAATGATCTGAACTTTACTCTTAAAACTATTAAAATGACAGATTTTATTTTACATATTTTATCAGAATTTTTGAAAGTAATATTCAAAAGTTAAGCTTAGATGTTTAGAATAAATTATTAGATAATTGTAGGGCTTGAATAATTTCTGACAAATAAGCTTTGCAGAAAAGTAAACAAAGGGAAAATATTCCAAGCTTATTTCATGAAAATACTAGCTACTTGATAACAAATCAGATAATAAAAAGAATAATTAGAAAAGAATAATTATAGACATTTATTGACATAGATGTGAAAACCTTAAGCAACTATTAGCAGTCAATATTTGGCAACATATATAAAAATAAACCTTCATAAAGTAGTCATGCTTGTTCCACAAGTTCAAAGATGAATTGAAATTACAAATTGATTAGTGAATTTTAGCACAGTTTCAGTTAAGCTGAAAAATGACAACCTTGTTTAGCTCATTAAATTCCATCAACCCTGTCACATGTTGCTGATTTAAAAAAATCAAACTTAATCTTAACCAATTATGAACTGGAGAAACTTTTCCTAACATGGGATCTAGTACCTAACTATAGTCCATAGCTAACATACCTTTAAAGTGAAAATAATAAAAGAATTCTACTTAAAACTGAGGTAGTGAGAAAGATGCTTAACACTACCATTTCTCTTGAATTGTGCTGCCAGTATTGGCCAGAGAAAAAGACAAAGGTAAAGAAATAAAATGTACAAGACTGGGGGAAAAGGGGGGAAAATTACTTTTCAGAAATAGTATAATTTTGGCTTAGAAAATCTAAGAGAAACTTAAGTGTCAATGCTGAAATTAATCAATCATATCAGGCATGGTAGAAACATATGGTATGATTGTAAAATATGGTGAGTGTTTAAGTTTGAAAAAGTTACAGTAAAAGTCACTTTGTGATTCATCCCCTTCACTCCACACTTAACCCATCATTTTTGTGAGTTTTTGAAGCTGTTGTCGAGTCCTATTTCCTGGGTTGTCCTAGCCAACTCAATGTCCTGAATAGATTCAAAATATTCACCACTTTCATGCCCATTTGGATGTTGTGGAAGAGCCCTATGTCTCACAGAGCCAGATCTGGTGAATAAAGTTTATGAAAATACACCAGAATGATTTTATTTGCCAGATATTTCTGTTGACAATTTGAATCCATTCAGAACATTGAGACTGCTACAAAAAGACACTCACAAAAGAAAACTTCCAGAACTGCTTTGGTAAGAATGATGGATGGAGTGTGTTTCAAGTTAACGAGAGTCTTTGAAGAGGACTAATGTCAATGTGTTGTTTATTGTAATAAAGTTTTAAAGTTTTTCAACTTCAACATTTACGGTAACATTTAATTGCCCCCCATACAGGTGGATCATCTCTTGGATGGTTCAAATTAGAAGATTTTGGTTTTCATGATGAAATTAGAATCATAGTTTTCAGTTTCGGTATTATAGTCAGTAAGTAGCATGAAATATTCAATACTTCATTACAAAATAAACATGACCTTATATGATTTCTCCCAACTGTAGGTTGATCTAAATTTTCTGAGCATGTTTAAAGTAGGTTGGGTTCAGCTGTGGTATTGCTTATTTTATGTTTTTACTTATTTTATATTCAAATGACAATAAAGTTTTTATGATGTAACTTCATTGTCAGTAAAGCACCATCTCCATGAAGACAAAATAACATCAATTTATTACTATATCTCAGAAATGAAAAATTATAAAATATAATTTTATATAAAGCTGTACATCAAAACACAATAATAATATGACAGTTTGAACTCACTTATTTTAACCAAGCTATGGAGAAAAAATATATCCAACAAAAATTCAAAATCCTGCCCTGCTGGAGCAGAGCTGCACTCAGACAGCTGTGGGAACTCCAGTGAGCTGCTGCCGACCCCACACATGAGCTTGGGGCCAGGCAGAAACCCAGCAAGCTCTGGGGGCCTGGAGTCCACTCCCCACCCCTCCCTTCTTCCCCCTCCCCACATCAGAGTGGAGCTGTACCTCAGACAGCTGTGGGAACTCTGGTGAGCTGGCCCCATCTCTGCCCCACCAGATTGGGAGCCAAGGGGAGCGAGCCCCAGACAACCTCAAGGGCCTTGGGCGGTCCTTCCTGCCCCTACGCTGCACCCTCAGGGGAGATAAGCTGAAAATCAGATAGCAGTCTTATCCATCCACTGGTGTGAGGATAAGGTGGGGTAGTGGCAGCGTATGGAGACATGGTGACCACCACCCACCCGCTACTACACCCCAGTGGAAACAGGGCTGAAACCTGGACAGCTTTGGGAACACCTAAGTGGGATCCAAGGTGAGCCACAGACAACTGTGGGAACACTGGGGGTCACACCCTGCCCGCACACACACACAAGCCATTGAAGGAGTTATACCAAGCATGAGGGGTCTTTGGGTCCTTGCCCTGCTATGACAACATCATCCTGGGAATCAGGTTGAGCTCCATGGAACCTCTGTATCTCTGAAAATTACAAAGTAAAGGAGCAAAATGTAATATAAGACCTCTACCCCTCCCAGAATAAGTCCACGATATATAAACACAGACGAACTGGGAAGTCATACATCTAGAATTTCTGAAATGATAGCAGCTTAAGTAAAGAAACAACTCCATCAGGCCATAGAGGACATAAGATCTGAAATAATGTCTGAGGTCAAAAAAAGAGAAATGACTACAGTAATGAAATAATTGCTCAGCACATCTAAGGAAGACATGGTAAAAAATAAAGGAGCATAGTAAATCAATGGAAACCTTGAATGAACAATATAGGAAATAAAACGAATGCATAAAGCAGATTCAAACAGATATCCAGGAAATTAAAACTTCCATTGAAATCTGGCAAAACCGCTTGGATGATACTGAAGATAGACTTTCAGACCTTGAAGACAGCATTGCTGTGAATGACCATGAAAGGAAGGATCTTTTGAAAATAACAAGAAACTAAGAAATAACAATTCAACAGCGCAAGACGAAGCAAAGAAAAACAATATAAGATTGATAGGTATCAAAGAAATAGCAGGAGTCAGAAAAAATGATATAAAAAAACTATTTGGGGAAGTAATAGCAGAAAATTTCCCAAGCATGGAAAAAGGATTGGACATCTGGGTAAGTGAAGCATATAGAACTCCAAGTAGCCATAACCAAAATAAATCTACACCCAGACATATAGTGATCAAGATCCCAGAAATTCAACAAAAGAACAGATTATTAAAAGCTGTGAGAGTAAAGAAACAGATCACTTGTAAAGGAAAGCCCATCAGAATCATGGCAGATTTCTCAACACAAACCATCAAGTTAAGAAGAGTTTGGAGTGAAATATTGCAGGCCCTGCAAGAAAACAACTTTCAACCCAGATTGATGTATCCTGCAAAACTACCCTTCAAAATTAATGGAGAAATAAAATATTTCCATGATAAAGATCAACTGAAGAACTTCATGAGTGCCAAACCAACCCTGCAAAGAGTTCTAAAAGATATTCTAGAAAGAGACAAAAAAGACCACAACTTTAAGAACAAAAACAGAAAGGAAACACCAAGCAGAGCAAATAATTAAACAGAGGGTAACGGGAGAAACCAACAGCAGGAAGAGAACATGACAAAGATAAGCTAATACATATCACTTATAACCATCAATGTAAATGAGCTCAATTCATCAACCAAAAGAAGTAGATTGGCTGATTATATCAAGAAACAAAATCCAGCAATATGCTGTATACAGGAAACACATTTAACTCAAAAGGAAATTCACAGACTGAAAACTAAAGGATGGAAAACAATACTCCACGTGACAGGTACCTAGAAAAAAGCAAGTGTCGCTATTCTGTTTTCAGACAATGGGAATTTCAAACCAAGGACAATTAAAAGACATAAAGAAGGTCACTACATTCTTGGGAGCAGAAAACTTCAAGAAGAAGGGATAAAAATCATAAACACCTATGCACCAAACACAGGAGCACCCAAGTATATAAGACAAATTTTAATAGACATGAAAAATGAAATAAGCAGCAACACAACAGGAGACTTCAATATCCCATCGTCACAAAGAGAAAGAGCAACTAGACAAAAAATTAGGAAATAAATAACAGAACTAAACCAAACATGTGAACAAATGGACTTTGTAGATCTGTACAGAGTTTTCCACCCAACAGCATCAGGGTACACATTCTTCTGAGCTGAATATGGGACATTCTCTAAAATAGACCATATGCTAGCACATAGAACATGCTTAAGGAAATGCAAAGGAGTTGAAAGTATCTCATTTGTACTATTGGACCATAGTGCAATGAAGTTGGAAATTAATGGCAAAGGAAATTGCAAGAGCTGCATAAACATATGGAAATTAAACAGCACCCTCCTGAACAATCAATGAGTCATGGATGACATCAAAGAAGAAATTAAACACTATGTACAATCAAATGAAAATGTAGACACGACTTATAGGGATCTGTGGGATGCAATGAAAGCGATCCTCAGAGGGAAATCTATAGCAATTAATTCCTACCTCAGGAAAACAGAACAAGCACAAATAAACAATCATGCTGCACTTCCACCTTCTAGGAAAAGAAGAACAAATCAAGCCAAAAGCCCAGAGAAGGAAGGAAATTATAATGCTCAGGGCAGAAATTAATGCAATGGAGACTAAAAAAAATGCAAAGAATTAATGAATCAAAGAGGTGGTTCTTTGAAAAAATAAATAAAATTGATTAATGCCTTGCCAGCCTTATTAAAAAAGGAAAGAAAAAGCAGAAATACAATAAGGAACAAAACAGATGAAATCACTACAGATCCTGTAGGAATTCAGAAGTTCATCAGTACCTACTTTGAAAACCTTTACTCTCACAGGATGGAAGACAGAGAGGAAATGGACAGATTTTTAGATACATATGAACCACCAAAGCTGAGTGAAGAAGATATAAAAATCCTGAATAACCCTATATCAGGAAGTGAAATTGAAAATGTAATACAAAACTTACCAATGAAGAAAAACCCAGGTCCTGATGGATTTACAGCTGAATTCTACAAGAAATTTAGAGGAGATTTAATACCAATACTTCTCAAACTCTTTAAGGAAATTGAAAGGGAAGAAATTATCTTCAACTCATTCCTGGAGACAAGTATTATCCTGATACCCAAACCAGAGAAAGATCCAAGCAAAAAAGAGAACTAGTGTCCAATCACCCAAATGAACATAGACATACACTTTTTCAATAAAATACTAGCAAACAGAATGCACCAAATCATTAAGAAGATTATACACCATGTCCAAGTGGGATTCATCCCAGGAATGCAGGGTTGGTTCAATATATGTGAATCAATTAATGTGATACATCACATCAATAGAGCCAGATGATTATCTTAATTGATGCCGAAAAAGCTTTTGATAAAGTCTAACACTTATTCATGATAAAAAACCCCTACAAAAAATGGCATAGATGGACTTTATGTCAATCTATGACAAACCAACAGCTAGCATCATTCTAAATGGTCAGACCCTGAAAGCTCTCCCCTTTAAAGTCAGAAACAAGACAAGAATGTGCACTATCACCACTTCTATTCAATATAGTTCTGGAAATATTAGTCAGAGTAATTAGACAAGAGAGAGAAATAAAAAGAATAAGGATAGGAAAAGAAGTAGTGAAATTACCATTATTCACAGATGACATGATACTCTACATAGAAGTCCCCAAAACTCCATCAAAAGCCTCATAGATTTGATAACCAAATTCAGTAGCATAGCTGGATACAAAGTCAACACTCAAAAATCAATAGCATTCCTATACATAAACAAAAAATGCACTGAGAGAGGAATCACTGAAACAACACCTATCATAATAGCATCTAAAAAAATGAAATCCTTAGGAACCAATCAATCAAACTAACAAAAGAAGTAAAAGATCTGTACAGTGAAAATTACAGTATTCTGAAAAAAGAGATCAAAAAGGATTTCAGAAAATGGAAAGGTGTTACTTGCTCATGGATAAGAACCAACATGGTGAAAATGACCATACTACCAAAATTGTTGTACAGATTCAATGCAATCTTTATTAAAATTCTACTAGTATACCTCACAGATATACAGAAAACATTCCTAAAATTCATCTGGAATCAGAAGAGTCCTAGAATAGCAAAAGCAATCCTGGGAAACAAAGGAAAGATGGGAGGCATCACAATCCTTGACTTGAAATTATACTACAAAGCTACTGAGGTAAAATCAACATGGTACTGCCAGAAAACAGACCTGAAGATCAATGGGGCAGGTTAGAAGATGCAGACACAGCTACAAAACCACTCAGACAACTTATTTTTGACAAAGGGGCCAAATTTGTTCGCTGGAAGAAAGATAGCCTCTTTAACAAATGTTGCTGGAAAACCTGACTCTCCACATGCCAAAGACTAAAACAGGACCCATGTCTATCACCATGCACTAAAGTCAAAATGGATCAGAGATCTACATATAAATGCAGAAACACTAAATCTACTGGAAGAGAAAGTAGGTAAAACTCTCAAAGACATAGGGGTAGGCAGAGAGTTCATGAATAAAAGCCAAACTGCATGGGAAATACTTGAAAGAATGAACAGCTGGGATCTCATCCTACTGAAAAGTTTCTGCACATTTAAAGAAATCACCAACAGAGTGAAGAGAAAACCCACAAATTGGGAAAAGATTTTATCCAACTGCCCCTCAGACAAAGGACTCCTATCTAGAGCACATAAAGAATTTAAAAAACTCAGGCACCAAAAATTCAAAGACCTGGTCCAAAAAGGGGCATATGAGATGAACACACACTTCTCAGATGAAGAAATACTAATGGTGAATAAATATATGAAAAAATATTCAACATTAGTCAGTTGAGAAATGCAAATTAAAACAAGTGAGATTTCATCTGAGCCCACAAAGAATGGCTATCATTAAGAAATCAACCAATGACAAATGCTGGAGAAGCTGCAGGGAAAAAGGAACATTTCTCCACTGTTGATGGCAGTTCTATTGGTGAAACCACTGTGGAAATCAGTCTGGAGATTCCTCACAAAACTAGGTTTGGAAGTCCCACTCAACCCAGCTATTCCCCTTCTGGGTATTTTTCCAGAAGAAGTAAAAACATCATACTACAGCGATATACATGCACCCATGTTTACAGCAGTACAATTTGTTATAGCTAAATCTTGGAAACAACCCAAATGCCTCTCAACTGAGGAATGGATAAAAAATATGGTATTTCTGTACAATGCAGTGTTACTCAGCTATAAAAAAGATAAACTCAAGGCTTTTATAGGCAAATAGATGCAACTAGAGATCATACTCATAGGTGAAATAGATTGGACTCACATGTGTAAACATCACATTATCTTCCTGGTATAAGAACATGAAAGAGTAAATATAACCTAAAATATACAATAGATAATAAGAAAGGGAAAGAAACTGCTCAAAGGAAGGAGAAACTAGGGTGAGGAAAATAAGAAAAAGTACTAAGGAAATCATATATATATATGGGTGGTATAACTGTACTGTTGGTGTCTGATGGTTTGTTGGCAACGGTTAATGATTAAAAGTTTTTTTTCCTACTATTTTGTCCAACTTTGCATGCTTGCATCTGGTAATCTGAGCCATTTATGTGATGACAACAATTTGCAATATAACAACCAATGGTGAATTCCTACAATCCTAATACCACTATGTATTGTCTCTAATGTTCTTTTAAATTATTATTTTCTTATTCTCTTTAATGATTTGATCAGTCTTCTGTTCTTACATCTGGTAATCTGAGCAACTTCACTGAATATAGCAGTATGTGATATAACAACTACTGTTAATCCATATCATTTGGTTTGAAACCCTGTATCATTTTTAATGTCCTTGTTTTGTGTGGTCTTTTGCTTTTGTTCTTTTTACTTTTGTACTATTTTCTTAAAATTAAAAAAAAGAAATTCAAGATCCTTCTACTTTTGTGAAATTTCTAGGAGTCCAGCAGTGTGGAGCATGTAGACACATTCCTTCTAAGGTAAAAAGATAAGTTGTTGCATCTGGTTTTCACTATAAGCAAGTGGGGCTTATTGAATTTTGGAAGCAACACATTCCTCACTTAGGTGTATTACTCTGGCTCCCTTGTCAAGTGGCTTGGAAAGCTATTAGTTTTGGGTGGGGCCAAGAAAAAGAAGAGGCTCTGCAACAGGTTCAGTCTTACTGATAGTGTCAGAGGCAGGAAGAGGTGCTGTTTGGAGTCTCTGGCAGGCCCCATAGGTGAATTGCAGCAGAGGCTTTCAAGAGTTTGGAGCAAGGCTCTGCCGTCATCTGCAGATAACTACTCTCTCTATGAAAAGATGCTCTTGGCCAGTTACTAGGCCCTAGTGGAAAATGAATGCTTGACCAAGGGACACCAGGTCACCATGAGACCTGAGTTGCCTGTCATGGCCTGGGTATTATCTGATCCACCAAGTCATAATGTTGGATGTGCACAGCAATAGTCTATCATTAAATGGAAATGATATATTTATGATTGATCAGAGCAGATCCAGAGGGTACAAGTAAATTACATGAGGAAGTTGCCCAGATACCTATGGCTTCGATGCCTGCTATATTGCCTTCTGTTTCCCAGCATAAACCTATGGCCTTGTGGGGTGTCCTATGTGATCAGCTGTCAGAGGAAGAGAAGACTAGGGCCTGGTTTACAGAGGGCTCTGCATGCTGTACAGTGGACAGCTGCAGCATTGCAGGCCTTTCCGGGACATCCTTGAAGGATAGTGGTGAAGGGAAATCATCACAGTGGGCAGAACTTTGGACAGTGTACCTGGTGGTACATTTTGCCTGGCAGGAGAAATGAAAATGGCTTAAAGCAGTGTCTCTGGTTGCCAAGTTGACAAGGGATGGCTTGTTATGGTTGATACATTGTGTCAACTTGGGGAGTCTAGAGGTTTGGCTAAGTGACTCAGCAGTTCTGCATCTTGAGGTAAAAGGACACGCCCTTACTCTTCTGGGATGTTGTTCATTGTGGCAATTTGAGAAGTTTAGAAGGTTAACTTTGACACAGCAGGGAGCCAGGGTACTTGACTTTGTATTTATACTGAGCCTGTGCAAGAAGAAGGCACGCAGAGGGTGTGGGTGTAGAGGATCACCTCCCCTCAGGGCAGTAGGCTGCACTAAAAAAAGGGAATGAGGAAGGACTTGCTGCTGGTTCTCCGGAGGAGCCCCAGTCTTCACCTTCAGCCTGGTCGTCTCCTGGCTTCTAGGGCAGACCATTAGGCTTCCGCCTGGGACTCTTTGGCCTTCTGGTGTTGACTCTCTGGCCTTTGTCGTAGATTTTTCAGCATTCTACTGCAGACCCATCAGCCTCCTGATATGAACTTGCACAGACACTGCCGTGAGCTCCAGGTCTTGGACTAGGCTCTTCAATCTCCACCATGCAGACACCTGCTACACACTTCCTCATCCAACTCTGTGGCTGACTATTGTAAGTAAACTTGTCATTTCTTGTATATTTGTATATCTTGTGTTATATCTATTTCTCTAGTAAACCCTGACTTATAGAGAACATCTCCATGAAAACATAACAGCATCAACTTATTACTATATCTCAGAAAGGAAAATTTATAAAATATAATTTTACATAAAGCTGTACTTTATAACACAACACTAATATGATACTTTGGACCGATTTCTTTTAACCAAGCTATGGAATCTTTGTAAAGAAAAAAAAATGTATAGTATTTTATTAAAATATATTAAGAAAGTTAGCAAGCCTTAGATCTTTGGTAATAAAGTGGAAATAAGCATTTGATGAAAAATATTCCCTGAGACAGGTAGAAAGACAATTAGCGACCTGAGGCAGACCTTGTGAAGTGCAATCAGAGTTTCACCCACCTTCTTTTCTGTCCAGGAGGACATGGGATGCCTGGTTCTGAGTGATGGGAAAGGAATGGGGCAAGGAAAGGAGGAAGCTTCGGCATATTTCACCCTAGCAGAAAAAGCAAATTAACAACAAGGTGACAAAATGCATCAGGGAGATAAACACATAAAATGTTCCCTAAGGATAGACAGCAACCCTTTCTTGCAGTATATTCTTAAAGGTAAATATAACAAAAGAAATCCAGATGTACTTTGTGTGCTAGATAGTAGGGCAGATAGGACAGAATCCTGCTGCCAAGGAGTTTATTATAGTTTTATAGTGACATTGACATGTAAAATGATTAAACACATGTGTGCATTTGCAGACTACTGATGTGTAGCATTGCATACTGCATTTTAGTGGGGAATTTCCCAGAAACTTTCAGCCTGGTTAGCTGTACAAGTTACCAGCATCTCAATATCATACAATAATACAGAGATCTAAATGGCCAAAGTAATGCATAGGTTCACTTGCCTGGAGTATAGATGGCATGGAAGAGGCACTGGGATATTTGGGGACACTGGAATAGGGAACTTGTGGAAGAAGAGACCATAGAGTAGATTCAGATCTAATCATAAAATCTGTTTTATTTTTCATTCTGAGATTTGGTACTGGGAAAGCTGAGACATGACAGCATCACATTTGGATTCAGGAAAGGAGAACATAATTTTTATTGTACTGTTCAGGCTGATTGGCAAGATTGGTCAAGTAGGCACTGACTGGAGGACCTCATGGGATTCCACAGGCTTTGCTGTGGGAGGATGTGGCCTCGGCAGTGTGTTAGAGTCAGGAGATGTCACATGGGCATAAGGGAGTGGAGTGCCTGGAAGGAGGACCAGAAAAGGGAGACTTTTTCCAGTTTTTGAGTTGGAAAACTAGAGAAGTGGTTGGGAAAGCAAGAGACTGGGTTAGATTATAAATGTCTGAATTTGATATATTTTTCCATAAGTGCCTGCCTCAAAGAGGCACTACAATGTAACTATGAGTCTACCATGATCCCCCTAAAAACATTTATTCTCTAGGGGCTTCTTTCTGGGTGGACAGATGTGGTCCTTGTATCCAGAGCAGACCAGCTCCATCAAGCTGCCACTAGAAATCTCCCAGGAGGCACTAGGGATTCTGGAAGCCTCTTAGTTGAAATGAAGGCTTTCGGAGTCTAGGGTGTTTCTGTGTGAGAGACCTATCTGACTTGGGAGCACTATGGGCTGGTGTGTGTGTGTGTGTGTGTGTGTGTGTGTGTGTGTGTGTGTGTGAGTTTGGGTGTGAGTGTGTGCCTGTGTGCATGTGTCAGTAACAAATAAGAGGACAGAAAGCACAAGGCCTTCGTTGAAACACTGGTGCAAAAACTAATTGAGAGGGCCCTTTGTGATACTTAGCCATGCAGAAATGGATGCAAGTTTTATAGCTAGATTTCTTAAAGAGTTAGAAGGCATAAATGAAGACTGCAAGATGGGGAGGAGAACTTGGAAAATGGAGAAAGAGTGGGGAAAGTTCCTGTGGCAGGAATATAAACTCTAATGCATTTCTTGGGAAAAAGGTATGAAAAATGGTGAAAAGGCCACTTTTACAGATTGAAATACCAATGCAATCAATTTCTGAAGGTCAGAATCAGATGAGATAGGAATTGTTTGAGTACAGAACACCTGAACACACAACAGACATTCTTTATCATTGTGTGGCTCCAGTTTCCCTGGGCGGAATATGCCCCCAGTGAGGGGTTTAAGGATGTTTTGCTTTGGAGATTACACAATTACATTTGCATTGTTGTATTTTTAAATCTTTTTTTTTCTTTTGCGGTACTGGGGATCGAACTCAGGACCCTGCGCTTGCTAGGCAAGCGCTTATTCCACTGAGCTATATCCCCAGCCCCCCATTGTTGTATTTTTAATGATAAAACTAAAATTTCTTAGTTGAAAATATTCTTAAACAGAAAGAAATAACACAATGAATATTAAAGCAACAATGTGTGGACCTCACAGAGTGACCCAAATCTAGAACTCTGATAACAGGAAATACTGGTAAGCTTTTGCTTGGCAGTAAAGGTAAAAATGGTAGTCCCCATTGAGGACATTTTACCTATTTCTTACCAAAATAGACATACTCTTAGAATATGGCCTGGAAGTCACATTCTTAAACATTAACCCAAAGGATTTAAAAACTATGACCACAGGAAAACTTGTACCTGAAGGCTTGTAGCAGCTGTATACATAGGTGCCCAAAGTTGGAAAGAATCAAGATATTCATGAATCAGTGAGTGGATAAATTGTGGTATATCCAAATATTTTGTAGGACTAAAAATAAATTGTTAAAGCATAAAAAGACACGAGGGAGCCAGAAATGCATGTTATTAGGTGAAAGAAGTCAAGGTGGATGTCTACATAGTGTATGATTTTAATTACAGCAAGTAAGATATTCAAGGAAAGAAAAAATTATGGATACCATAGAAAGATCAGTAGTTTTCAAAGGCTGGTTAGGGTAGGGATAAGAAGATGGAAATAGAGGGTTTTTAGAGTAATGAATGTATTCTATCTGACCACATCATGATGGATACATCTAATCTCATATTTGTCCATATCTATAGAATATCCAAGACCAACACTGACCCTAACGTAAGTTGTGGACTCAGGGTGATAACGTGACAACATAGACTCAAAATTTCAACAAATGGTCCACTATCCAGGAATACTGAAAATAGGGAGGCTCAGCCTATATCGGGGGAGGGGGTACAGGGAGAATCTCTTTGTCTGTAAACTCAGTTTTGCTCTGTTTGCCTAACACTGTTTTATTTACTTATTATTTATTTTTAAATTTTGTTTTAAAGAGAGTAATAAATGAGAGAAAAAAAGAACAATAGCAGCATACCAGCATCACAACTGACACTGTTTTAAAAAATTATTTTAAATGATTTTTATACTGCCATAAAATCTCAATGGAGATTTCCTACACATACATGCTGGTATGAATTAATGTTACATGTACAAGTTATTTGTAATGTCACTTATTATTTTAGAAGCTAAGATGTCATAGGTCCTGGTGATAGGAAGCGGATTTATCACTACGAGAGAATATCTAAATTTTAGAAACTTCTTTTCAACTCTGAAGGATTAACATCTTAGGCCTTTAATCTTTTATTTGGAATGTCTGTCATTTTTTAAAAGATGGAGCACCATGTGCCTCACTGCAGAGATAGTCTTCTTCTGGGGACAGCACCGTGAAGGATACATGACATTTATTATCAGCTGGTGAAAGAAAAAGTCTGAGCAACAGCAGACAAAGTTCAGTGATAAACCCAAATATCTTTTCAACACATTTTTGGACTGTTTTTCTTTAGCTATTTTTGTTAGTCCTGCAGCTAGCAAAGGAAAATTATCTCTAATGCCATTAAAATAGTCTTTGCACTTCAGGTGCAAATGCTTATTTGTTCTTAGCGCTTCTCTGAGCTGAACAATTGTCTGAAAATAATGTCTGGCATGTCTTTTCAGAGAAAGGTTAACTGTGAATAGACTGAAAGCACAGATAGAAATTTCTATTCCCTGCATTTTGCACTTTGGAAAACAGTTTAAAGTAGTTGAATTACTTATACAAAGTGCATAGCAGTGACAGTCTCCTTTAATGTATCTTATTTCTTGAAGTTTGTTTAACCAGTGTGGCGCTACCGAAAGACGCTTTTTTCCTCACAGTACCAGAGAGAAGTGCAATCTTCCAGAAGTAACGACAAACCGTTCCAGCTCAGGAACTTTCATCTTTCAGCACTTGTCACACACTTTGGTGAAAGCTGCAAGTGATTTCTTCTTCCATTATACCAGAAAAGTTGTGTTCACACTGAGGTAAACTTCTCAAAAAATTTTCAGGAAGTAAAGCTAACTGCAGTGAAGAAGTATTCCATAATGAAAGGCTTTTGCATTTATTTAATGTGTAGAGGTTGACATTTAGAACGATGTAATACTTATCATTTAACAATAAGTACCAGGCTCTGGGTGGAAAAGATTGCAACAATTACAGTGCTTCAGGTAGTAAATATTTTAATTTAAAATTACGTAGTAACTCATTTTTAAAAATTGCTTACTATAGAGTAACAAATTGCTAGAATTTTATAGAGCATGAGGAAATACAGCAGCATAAACTAGAAGTTTCTAGTTTTAATGATTTGTGGACCTTTTTGTTTTTTAAATATTAAAAAATCCTAGCAGTATGCTTTACCACCTTTATGTTCTCACTGAAAGTCCTGATTACACGTGGAACATAGGCTATTGCTGGACATTTTTATGACTTTAATGCATAAATGCTTTCAATGCCAGTGGTCATAGCTTTTAAAATTTGTAAAATCACTCTTGTTTATCTGAAAACTTTATTTTAAGCTTTTCTATTGTAATTTTGGTTTTGCACAAAATAAATAGCCCAGAGACTTGTTATAACTATTAGAGGATTGCAAACTCCTCTCAATGAATCCAACTGCGAAATCTATGACTCTTCATGTCTTTTATAGATTTAATGTATTATTTGACTCAGCCCTTCCCTGGTAACTACTTATTTTATTCTAAGGATTATCTGTGTGTGTGTGTGTGTGTGTGTGTGTGTGTGTGTGTGTGTGTGTGTGTGTATTATTGGCCTTTAAACTCAGGATCTTTGTACTGAGCTACATCCCTAAGCCTTGCTATTTATTTTTTATTTTGAGATGAGGGTAGGTAAATTCTAACCATTTTCAGGCTGAGCTTGAACGTGCAGTGCTCCTGCCTCAGTATCCCAGAGTGCTGGAATTACAGGTATTCACCACTAAGCCTGGCAGGAGTTTCAGTTAGCAATTTGAAATTACAGACATAGGACCACCCAACCCTATCAGATGTGAAAGAATATTATTTTCAGAGCAAAGTTTTGCACTCATCTCCACTCTTACTCTGCAATGCCGACTTTTAAGAAAAGACTATATATTAATCATGAATGACTCCAAATAACAGAAACCAACACACACACACACACACACACACACACACACACACACACCCCTATATTACTATGGTTTAAGTAATAAGGACACCTTTTTCATGTGACAGGAGTTTTGTGTAACAAGGCCTCTGTTGGAGATGATGGAGTGGTTAGGTACTCATAGATCTGGTGAATATAATTTTGTAGGCCTTTTCTTCATGGTTCTAACACAGCTGCTATGACTCTAGGCATTTTGCATTGAGCGAGGAATGTATATTTTATTTTATTTTCTTTCTTTTTTTTGAGACAGGGTCTTGCTATCCAGATCGGGCCAGCCTTGAGCCCACTTTTTAGCCCAGGCTGGTCTCGAACTCGCAGTGATCCTCCTGCCTCAGCCTCCTCAGTTCCGGGATTACAGGTGTGAGCCACCACGCCTGGAGGAATGTGTGTTTCCTGTGCTCGTGGTTCTTACTGTTTTTATTTCCCCAGAAATGTCTCTAAAAGTCTTCTTTTGACATCTCCTGGATTAGAATCTGCCACATTTATACTAGGCATAAAGAAAACCTAAAAAAGTAAGTATATGCCTTTAAGTCCCTTTAATCAGAAAGTAAAATACAGGAAGACTTGGGGACAGTTTCAGGTCAGCAGTTCCAAGTTGTTACTATTGTACTCTTTTTCTGAATTTGTGTTCAGGTAACTTTTTAATCTTATGAATTCAATCTCTTTCCTTAGTAAGTGTAGCAGATTATTCCCCCTAGTGAAAACTTCATTTAGTACCTTGTATTCCATTTTTGTTTCATCTCATGTCAACTGGTGCTACTTAGGAATAAAGGAAACATAAATTCTAATCTAGGAGAAAGGGAAGATGCTGTGGTTGAGACTCAAGCTTGAGATATGCTCATGTAAGTTCATGTATCTCCTAACGGTATAACATATATTTCCTGAACTCCTCAAAATGTCAGTAGATAAATTAAAATCTACTTTCAGAATTTGCTGGGGTCTGTGTGCTTGAAATCCTGTATAGTCAGTTGCTTGGACCTTTGGATGGGAATATGTTTTCACAGCTGTTGACAATGATGACCTCTACTGAAAAGAAACAACACACACATATTTTATATGCAGTGTGGTGTTAGAATTTATTTGTTTCAGGCACATATTTGATAGTGTGCAATGTAACAGATTATATGAAAAAATGCTGAGAAAGTACTTTCACCACATAATGTTAAGGGAAATAAATCAGACATACAAACAAATATCACATGATTTCTTTTACATAAGAAACTCAGAGTATAAATAAAAGCAAAATAAAAGACAGGAAACAAGGAGATAGATCTTTTGCAGACAGGAAGATTGGGAGATGGAGGGGAGACAGAAGAGGGGGGGAGCATGAGGGACACTAAGATGTGCTGTGTGCACGTGCCAGCTCGCCATGGTGCTTGTAATAATAAAAATAAACGAATGCATTTTTACCAAAGCCCTGAACATAAGAGTGGACCTCACATGGGCTGTACTCGGGTCCTACCAAACCCTCCTGCGAGTGAGCTCTAACATCGTCTAGGAAGGTTCCAGAGTCCCAGCGCAGGATCAAACCCAGCAGGAAAATCCGAAGGCTTCTGCACATTTGATTTTGCTTTCTCTTCCAACTGTTGAATGTTTAAATCCAAATCCAGAGGGTATTCCCTCGACTCATGCATTTCTTAAAACCTGTTTAAATTGGTGCATGATAATTTATTTAGCCATAATTGTGCATTAATTACAAATTGTCTTCCTTTTGACGCTCCTAACAAAAATTATTACTCATAGAATAAAATATTTACAGCCTAAACAAAATGAGGTGTGTGTGTGTGTGTGTGTGTGTGTGTGTGTGTGTGTGTGCATACACTGCTCACACATGGGCATGCATGGTTGTGTAGTTAAATTGCTGGAGGAAACCAGTGAAGACTGGAATGTAGAGTGCTATTGCCTTCAGGTAGGTGTCAAACGTAAGGGAAACAGAAAAGTGTGCGAAAGAAGGAGGGGACTCTGCAACCTAATTTTTGAAAGAAGAAAGTCTTCCATAGACATTCTCTGAGTATTTCTACCTTAGCCAGATCAGTCACCAGCATGTTTAAGCAACTGTTGTGTCCACTTGTGTTCTAGACACCAGAGCAAAATAAGATGAAATGAGAGATTGAATTCTTCTTTTCAGAAAGCTTAAAATCAGACATTGGAGGACGTACTTCTGTTAAAAAACACAGGACATGTAAGGTAGAAGATAAAATTTATTTTTAAAACTTAACCTAAATAAAGCTACCATGAAAAAGATGCATGCAGAATGGACTGCCACAGGTGTCACACGTGGGATGGCCCAGAGGTTAAATGGCAGCGGTTACATGGCAGAGCCCACAGTTCCAGAGGCTCTGCTGCACGGTGACAGAGCACACGTGTAGTTAACTCCAGGAGGAGAGAAAGGGAAGAAGGAGGGAGGGGGTATAAAGGAGGTAATGGGGGACATGAATATGATTAAAACACATTATACACCTTGAAAACCCCCCAAGGCCCCATAACCCTGGAGGGGGAGCAGGGTGTGGGGTGCTGGGTGAAAATGTGGATGATTAAAGTATGTTACACTCTGTATGGATTTGCCGAAATGAGACCCATTAATCTGCATAACTCATATGCACTAAAATGAAAATACGAAAACAAGGTGCCTTTCAGAAAATGGATTTTGCCTTTATACCAACACAAATTTTAAAAAAGTCAAAAAGGAGACTATTTGCACCTTTTCGCCACACGAGTGAGTCCCTTACCATATGCATGGATCCTCTACTGATTAGTCAGTGGAGGAGAGGTGCACACACTGTGGGGTGCAGAGGGGAATTCTGCACTTTACACTTAAAAAGCAAATTTTGCCAAAAAAAATTGAATGGAACTTTTCCAAGGTGACAAATTGTGAGATCCTTTTTTTAGCAAGTAGGAACCATTTTCTTTTACTCCTGAGATTTTCTTGAAGCGCTTACACATCATTTTGTGGTTTGGGACAAATAATGTGCCAAAGTGTGAGAAATTCTGCTGTCACACACCCTTTCTGGCCATTAATTCTTCTTTTCAAAGTCGGAGGTCTTTCGGAACAGTCATATCTTCACAAATTCCTATCCTTGCTCCTCTGGGTCAAGTTAGCTCTGCCCGCCACGGTTTCCTTCAGTGTTTGGACTGGGACCTCAGACCTCATTAAATAAATATTTGTGTGCATGGATATGCAGTTAGGTCCCAGCCTTGCACAGGCTTTCTAATTTCATAAAAACATGCGAATTCAAATTCCACCTTAGCTGCCAACCGATTTAATCTTTTAATAACATAGCCAGGCTCTCAACTGGTTTGTATTTTGGAATTATAGAACCTTCACTAATCATACACACAGTGTAAAAGTACAGGGATGTTAGGACAGGCAGCTCTCATTAATTCGTTGTGTCACCTACATATGGTTTCTCTTCCTGATATCATATCTTGTATTTATGGAATATTTTGGAATCATTGCTACAATGATTTAAATGGTACATTATAGGACAATCATATATGTCCATGTAAATATTTAGAGACACTAGTGTTATATAGAAATTTTTGGCTTCAAAGCCATTTGGAACATTTTTTATTAACACAGTTTATTTTTAAATAAACAATTAACAATAGGACATATGTGTGCCTTTGACATTAAGAACTAAAATGGAAAAATTTTGAAAACTAAGTAGTCTTAAATAGATATTTCTCATTTTCTAAAAATCCATGTATTTTAAAACATTACTTCCCCTGAAAATGTATTAGTTCTCAAAATTATAACACATTTGTTATTTTCTTTTTGCACTAATTTTTTTGATGAGTTATATATCTCAGTAAATCTTGCACAATTTCTTCCATAATCTGATCAAAGAGGTGAAATGTAACCTTAATGATGGCTCTAATCAGGGACCTCTGATCCATCCTCCCTGCTTAAATCTATGCCATTATTTCATGTATTTATTATATGCCTATAATTATATGTGGATCAAATTTCTAGTTGATCTTCCAGGTGAAATTGAACTCATTATTTATTTCTAATTTAACATTACTTACAAGTTTTGTGCTTGTCATAAAATTGAATGACATTTCAGCCTCTTGCTTCATTCAGAAATTCTTTAGTAATGGAAATAACACATTTATTTATAAACAACAGTTTCACCAATTAAAATATCAAAAACATTTCATATTTAGTGAACACTTCTATGCGGACACAGCTAAGGACGGACCATAGTGATATAAATCAGCAGACAAAATACTTAATTGCATCAGTTTTATCTGTGCTTTGACGAGGGAGTTCATAACTTTGATCTGCTCTTTGACGGGGAAGGTATGTATAAGGTGAGAGAGGAAGGAGATGGTGTGAATTACAGACCACGTCGGAGGTGTCGCAGCTCTGGGAGGCCTCATTGCATGCACCAAATCACATGCCGCCAGCAGTCATCATCTGACGCTTCATCTCATTTGCAGGCTGCCCCGCAAGGACGGGTATGGGAGAGAAGAGGAGTCAAATGCACGCTCTTATCAAGAGCATATGAGTGGGAACGAGATGAGTATCAGCTCTAACCCGGGAGATTAACTTCCACTTTCTGTCTGATGCTTGGGACACACATTTGGCTCAGCCTTGGAAGCGTGGTTAGATAACACTCTACATGTGCTTTCAGGAACCCTTTCCTTCATGGACACAGCTGGACACATCCCCAGCAGGATTCCCGGGGCCATCAGTGAAGAATTATTTTTCTCCATGGCAGTTCACAAAGAATCAGGTATAATCTCATTGTTTGAGAGTTTGAGAAAATCTTGCTGGAGAGCACACGAAGGACAATAGATGTCAGTGACCTTGCTTGTGGGGTTGCTCTAATTGGGCAACTCAAAGGAAAAAAATGTTTGAATGTTTAGAAGTGTCCGTGAAAGAGTAAAACAAAACCAACAAACATCAAATGAAGAACAATTCAGCGAATCAACTTTTGTTTCCAAGAAACAAGTCTGAGAACTGACTATGTAATACCTTAAACAAGGGTTTCTGAACATGATTGCATAAACTAATAAGACAGTTTCAGATGAACACAAAAGGGAAAAAAGTTCTCGCAACAGAAGATTGGAAATTTCAGTTATCACATGATGTATCCACTGTTAGATATTTATTTTTTCTGGTACTGGGGACAGATCCCTGGTGTGCACTCCAACTTGCTATCTTCCTGCCTCAGCCTCCCTCAGTGTGGGATTAGAGGTGATTTTTATCTTTCCATACTGGGAAACCAAATCAGCATGATTGTTTAAGAGTATTTGAGTTTAAACTTAAATGCAACCCCTACAAGGTGTTTCTAAAATGATGTCATTTTACATGTAAAATTGTCATAACACTGTGGATCCAAGGTGTAAGTCATGTTAGCTAAATTATAAATATTTAAACTGATCATAGAGAAAAAGTGAGGGATACTATGTTTTCCTAACCTGGCCTGTAGAAAAAAAGATTCACAATCTCCTTTAATAAGCTTAGGTGGATTTCGTACCTTCTGAACAATTTTTGAAATTGGAGAGTGAGAGCCATCATTCTAAGATGTAACTTATACCACCAGAAGATGGTTCAAAGCAATTAATGGACATTGTTATTTGGTTAATAATCCCTTATTGACAGTCTCTTGTCACTTGACAGACATTTTATAAGACAAAAAAGATGTACAATTGAGAATGAGCCATGGTGTCTAAAAATGCATACTTTACTGGAAACAATTTTAAAACAGCCATCGTTTTTAGTAGAGTTTTGAGGGAGGGCATTGATGTGGACGGTGCTCGTGGTTGGTCTTCTATATCGCTCTTACCCAGACAACTCTGTCCCTGTAAACTTGTTTTCAGCCTCTGCATGTCATGGAGAACAATGCAAGCAACTAAAATGTCTGCCCTATTTCTTGACTAAACTCCCAGAACCCCTGGAATGCAAGACTAAAATCAAACTGAAATGGAGATGTGAACATAGTCAAACTTATTGAACATTTCTTGTATCCAAGAGGGAGCCACCTGAAAGCAGACAATGCAGGGTTTACAAGGTACAAGGAAAGCTGAATGAGTGGTTAAGTCTCGTCTTGAGAGCAGATCTGGACTTGGGAAGAAGCACTGTTTCTTGTAAGATATTTGGTTCTTCCTCATCCTTCCTCCAGGTCAGATGCACATGTGTGTGCATGCACGCACTCACAGGTCTGCACACGTCCACCCACTCATCCACCCACACCTCCAGCCTGCCCAGAATGGCTCTGTGTCCTGGGAGCGGGAGTGGGTGCAATAGGCAGGACAGATGTTGTGGGCAACCAAAGCCTCACTGGATGGTAAAAATCTCTGAAACATTCCACCCAAAGCAGCAAATGCACAAGATTGCTTTGGATATTGGCCAGTTGGTTCCCAACTGTATCTTTGGTTCCTAGTATGCACGTTAGTTCACTGTAAGTGGATACCTAATACACATGTGTAGGACTAATGCGTGAACCCCTGAAGTACAATGCTATACACACCACTGACACACGGCCTTAATAATACTCTTTATGTCATTTCAGAAATGGTTCTGATTTCTTAAGCTTTTGAACATAATTATATTTCAATACTGAGTACTGAGTATGATTTATTAAAATAATCTTTAAGACTAGTAATCTAGAGACTTGAAAATATAATTTCCAATTCTTCTAATATATTTACCTTATAATTTTGAAATTTATTTTTTATTTTAAAGAGAAAAAAACAAACACAAAATAACAGAAACAAAGAGAAAAACAAAACAACACAAAAACTATAAAAATGATACAGAATTTCAAAACAAGATGATGGGAAATAAATCAGATCTGCATGCATAAACATTGTATTGTCTCTCTAGGTTAAGAACCTGAAAGCATAAATAAACTATGAAAGGTACAATAGATATTGTGAAAGGGAAAGAGACTGCTTAATAGGAAAGAACAACTGGGATGAAGGGAAGGAGAAAAGGAAAGGAAAAAATGTATATACACACAAGATAGCTAGGATAAATGTACTACTAATTTCTATTGATTTATTGAAAGGGACAATTAATGTTGAATTGTTTGATCAATCTTGCATAGCTATAGCTGGTCATCTGAGCAACTACTTTGAGGGCAGCAACCATTGTTGAGTTCCTATCTTATTGCTTTTAAAATACTTAGTAAATAAATTGTGCATACAATAAATACAACATACATATGTATATCTGTAAACTTACATTTTTTTACCATGAACTATTTCATTTTTTATTCTTATTTTAAGTTTAATTAACTTTTTTGTTTGCTTGTTGAGCAATGACACAGGCATTTAGTTGAAGCCTTTCTTTCCTACTGTTGTTCTTGCGCGTCCTGTACACATCTGTGTCAAGGCCGCTGCGGCTGCACTGCTCATGCCTTCACATGTAGTGTACCATCATCATTTGGTTCAAGATACTTTTAATTTTCCACATTGGTTTCTTTGTGTTCTGTTATTATATGTTGCATTGGGGTTTATAGGACACAGCTGGGTTTAAACCATACTATACAATTTCACGCATCTCTAGGGTGTCCCTCCAGCTTTGTGCTATTTTTTGTCCTATGTTTACTTTTAGGAATATTATGACCCTTGTATTTGAGTAGGAAAATCCATGCCCATGCAGGTATACTTGTGGAACTGTGCAGTTCTGTCCAGGGATCCAGCAAAGCACAATTTCCTTCTGCGTAGGAGATTTCCTTCGATGTTTCTTACCGTGTAGAGCTGTTACTGGTGCCCTTCGTCCTCTTTCACATATCAGAATAACTCTTCCTGTCCTCTTCATCTCATTAAGACACTCTTACCTAGCTGTGGGAACTCTGCTTTTTACGGAACTTCAAAGATTTGCTGCTCTGTTCTTCTTGTCTTGAATGTCTTCGTTGAGAAAGTTGCTGCCCTCATTGTCCTTGCTTCTCTGCATGCAGTGTATCCCTTTAATTTTCTTTCTTTGTAGAATGTATCTTTATCAATGAATTGGACTAATGTAGCTATGATAAGCCTTGGAGTAGCTTTCTTTATGTTTCCTGTGCTTAGACTCTATTGAGATTCTCTGATCTGTGGGATTAGGAGTGTTAGAGAATTTGAAAAACTTTCAGCTATTAATTCATTTGAATATTAGTGCTGTATATGTCTCCTTTGGGGACTTTAATTATTTGTGCACTGAGTGGGCAAATAATTTAAATATTTTCCACAGTTCAGTGATGATTTGTCCACTTCTTTTCAGTGTCCTCTCCTTCTCATGTTCTATTTTGCATGGACTATATCACCATGTCATTGTAGTAGGCAGAATAGTGGCCTCTCGAGTTTGTCTGTATCCTAAACACAGAATATGTCCACATTTACATAGGCTTCATTGCATGGCAGGAGGAATTAATATTGAAGATAGAATTATTATCACTACTCAAACAACTCTGAAATAGGAAAGTTATCTGGGTAAGATAAATCTAAGCATATAAACTTTGAAAATTGGAAGCAAGGTAGAAAGACCAAAGACACACAATCTGAGAACAGTTTTACTCACCCTTTCTGTCCTGGAAGGTAGAAGAAGGAGGCCATAACCAAAACATGAGGGCAGCTTCCAGAATTTGGAAAGGGCAAGACAACTGACTTTCTTCAAAAACCACTTTAATAAATGTAGCCTGTTCAGCATCTTTATGTGAATCCAATGAGACCTATATTGACCTTCTAACCTACTGAACTGTAAGAATAAATGCGTGCTTGTGTGAGAGTATGCCATTAGGATTGCAGTGATTTGCCGTAACAGTGATGGAAAACGAAGCAAAATTGAGCATCAAATTCCCTCATCTTTTCTCTGATGTCTGTTCTGCTTTCAATCCTACCTAGGGTGTTTTCCATCTCAGACATCATAGTTTTTAACTCAAAAGTTTAATTAGCGTCTTTTTCTTTCATCATGCCTCTAAAGAAATACATGTTTTCTTCCATTTGACTATGTGGGATCAGGTGCTGAGAACCGTTGTCGCGCTCTTGTCTGCTAACTATAATCTCTATGATTTCCACATCTCTCCGGTGACTAAGCTTTAGCCTCATTATGGGTAATATTTCTCCAATTTGTAATAGGTGCTTTCATTTTTTATTGGACACTGAGCGGCATGAATGTACCCATGCTGCTGTTCCTACTTTTGCCCTTCCAGCGACTGGAGCTTAGATTAGGCATGGTTGAATTAGAAACGATTAAGGCTTTTCACATCTTCCTTTGACGCCTTGTTAGGTAAAGGCAGAAATTCCCTTTCCCTAGGATTAATCATTCCTTCTGCTTTGGGGTGCACTGGGGTGCACTCGTTAGTCTCCCCGAATATTTGTTACCCCGTGTTGGTACAGGCCCTATTCTTAGCCCTGCCTGAGCTCCAGCTGTTCCCCTCAGTCTGTGCAGGCGTTTCTCTGGTTTGACGTAGTTTCCTCATGGGAAATTACAGATGAGCAATGGTCTCCCAAATTCTTAACGAGAACCCTCTGAAGATCTGCTGTGTTCCTGCGCTGTGCAGCTCATTTGGAATACGGCACCATGAGCATTCTATTAACCTGCGCTGTGCTGGAATCCACAGCTCACGCTGGGTTCCCAGGGCCCTATCCTCCGGCCTGAAACTTTCTCCGAGAAGTCGGTGGAGCAATCTTAAGGCGCACTATTTGCTCTTCTCATTTCTCAGAAGTCTCACTTCTCTGTCTGCCCACCTTCGTCCCGAGGGCGGAGGCTTCACATACCCTGTTTTCCTGCTTGGTCCTGGCGAGGGGGAGGAAGAATCTGTTCTCTTACTCTGTCTTTTCTGGAAGCAGAAGTCGCACATGATATTCTGGTGCGCCTCTTCTCGCCTTTGTCTGCATACGTACGCTTTCACAATTTTCTCTTCCAGATTGCTCTTTACACATAAAATATGAGAACATTTCATTTTTAAAAATAGTTTTTCCTATTATTCCCTTTTGAAGATGCATATCTTTGTACATAACCTTTTTTGTGGGATAAGTAAATTTTTTCCATAACTCTGATAATTCTTTTCAGAATAATTATGAAAATTGAGGCAAAAGTTTTAAAGCAATTGGTATACATAATTAAACTGACCCCCAAGTATATTTCCCTTCTATGCCAGTTCTGGAAATTAAGTTTTTCTTTAAATATTTTTCGGATAACTTCTGTCTTAATTTGTGTTTCTTAGGTAACATTAAAATGTAATTTAGCAAAAGTGCATTCGTGTATAATTTTTTGTTAACTGCTTATTTCTTAACTCTGTTCTCTATTCCTTGTGTTAGCTTCTTCTTGATGGTTTTTGAGACATTTTAAAAATTCAAAACACAATTCCATATTATATTTGTTAAAATTATACATATAATTTTAGTTTGGTTTTATGTTTCTAGCAAATATTTCCATTCTTTTAATCCATTCTATCAACTTTGTCTTTATTTTATGTCTCTACTCAGGATGCCCCTGGACATTTCTGTCAGATAAGTAGATATGTATGCTGTTACACTGGTTTTACTTTTCCTGTACGGTCATACTTGCTACTATAATCCACTGATCTTTTTTAATATGAAGTGTATAGTGTGGACTCAGTGTATAGTGTTGTCTTGACACACTATATAGTCAGTGTTATTTTTTCTATATAGTCAATTAGCTATTTTCCCACATTTTAGCATGCTCAACCATATTATGTGGCTGTATATGTAATCTGAGCAACTAGGCATGTCCACTTATAATTTCTTCTAGTTGCATATGATGTAGCTGTCAAAGACAAATTCTAAAGATGCAAACAGTAATGACTAGTGCAGCTAGAGAAAACCAGGGAATTTTCCTTAATGCAGGTAGACGCATTGCTGTAATGGTATATTTACTTTACAATAACACATCATATACAATAATAAGCCAGCACTCACTTATTTTTAGGGCTGTATATGATTGCAAACAGACTGCTACTGTTTTCCTTAAAATCCCTGGAATTAGTGGTTTTGCTGTGTACTAGACTGAAGTAATCTCAGAATGTCTAATAAGGTGCCTGTGGGCATCATAAGTTTTGTTAGCAGGGCAGTGTCTAAGATTCAGTTGCACGAAGCCAGACCTTTCCACAGCTCAGTGAGTGTTCAGATGTACGTTAGCCCGGTCTTTCTTTCTTTCTTTCTTTCTTTGCAGGACTGGGGATCAAACTCAGGACCTTGCACTTATCAGGCAGGCGCTTGTTTCACTGAGCTATATCCCCAGCCCCTAGCACAGTGTTTCAGCACCGTCATAATTTTGGTGGCAGTCTCCCAGGGAGATTCAATATTGCATCTAAGAAAGATGCCTCATTTGTACACATTTTGCATTCATCATTAATTAAATGAAATTTTTGACTCAAAGAACTAGGTTGTTCCTCATGTAAATGATTTCTACTTTATCTTAAAGGTACTTAATTTAGGGTTAAGAACAATGTCACAGTGTAATTGGTGTCTATTCCCATAGACATCAGTTTATGTATCATGAGAAGATTCTCAGGTAGAATTCATCAGCCTGACTGAAGAATCCATGGCACAAAATTAAAAAATGGCCCTTGGTAATTGGTGATTATTTTCCAATATTTCTGTCACATATTGTATTGATTAAGAACATACAAGATATGATGTTTCATTGTAATTAATAACATATATAAATGCAACCTGCTAAGTGATTATATAGTCAGCATGTTTTATAAGTTTTATTGTTCCTATAGTAGATTATCAAAATATGAGCATCATATAATAACAAAAATATATTATCTTAGAGTTCTGAAAGTCTGATGTTAAAATTCATTCTCAGTGAGCTAATGCCAAGGTGTCCATGCTCTGGTCCCTTTTCAGGCTCTGAGAAGAGTGCACATCTAGCCATTTCCGGCCTCCAGGGGGCTGTCCCACTCCTTGGATGATGGCTCCTTCTCCACCTTGGAAGTCAGAAGCGTTGCGTCTTCTAATCTTTCTCACTTTTCTGCCCCCACGTTATTTTTTCTTCCTTCTCTATCCTGGGTTGTGTAAGTAAGGACCCTTGTGATAACAGTGGGCCCACCTGACTAATTCCAGGTAATTTCACCACTGCAAGACCTTTGTCTGCATTACTCATCCAAGGCTCTTTTGGCGAGTAGCATGTGCACAGGTTCTGGGGAGAAGACCTGGGGATCCATTATGTGATCTAGCATGACAGTCATACAAACATCAGCAGTATACCAGAAAGTGACCACAATACACAGAAATCTGAAAGTAACCGTAATAATAAGCACCCATGTATTAAACATAAGAACCAACAGGAAAGCGTCTCCTAACATAACTCTCCTGGGTCTCTTTGGAAAGCATCCCAGAGCTCAAAGAAATGCAAAATAGCTCTGCTATCTGACTCCTCTTCCTGCAGTTCTCTCCCATAACTTTTTCAAAAGATTTCCAAGTTTGTTCAGGATTTCAGCCCCCAGCTCCATATTTGGGACTGCTAAGCCATTTCTGGAAAGAAATATAATAGCCCAGTGATATTATGAGTACTGTGAAATGTGGGCAGACTTTTAATATTTTTCCATGAGCGTTCTATATCCATTTGTACAAATTCCCCATCAGAGCTGACTTTAGAGTCAGCTAGGATCCCTTTGAGAAGCTTGTTGAAAATGCAGAGATTCTCAATCAGCAGATCTGCAACAAGGCCAGGTATCTGCCTTTTAAACAAGTGACCCTTAGTGACTTCAAGGCAAGCACTTGAGACAGATCACCCAGGATATTCTTCCACAGTCTGTGTCACTGACTCCTAAGGGTGACCATGATACCATAAAAGTCTAGGTGTTTTGTCTTTGGTAGCATTAGTCCAGGTGATTTGAAAATGAGCTGGAGAATATCTTGTGTCACTCCAGTACACAATTGTAAGTTTCACATACATTATATCACACTTCCGTGAGATGAAGCAAAAAGCAGGAAGAAGTCCCAATAAAATAAAAGATGCACAGCAATACAAATTAAAGGAGGACTTCTCAGGGCACTAGAAGCTGACTGGTACTGACTACCCCTCATGGGAGACTTTCGGAGAGAAAAACGAGCGGTGCTCTACAATCTGGCCTTCATCAGACCGGACTGCGGTCGCAAGCTTTTTTTCTGTTTTCAATTTCTGCATTGTACAAGAGAGTGAAAAATTCAATTTACAAAGGAGGCAGGCTACGTCTTATTTATTCTACAGAGTTCTTCCATGGGGATAAAAGAAAAACAAAAGCAAACCATCCATCTTCCTTCTTCATTCTCTTCTCCCATGCCACTTCCCTTCTTTGCTTCCTTCTTCCCCGTTTATCTCGTCCTCCTTTCTTTATTCCATCCTCCTTCCCTCCTGCCTTCTTTTCTTCTTTTTCTTGGTCTCTTTCATGGACTGGACAAAGACTTCTAAAGGCAGGACTGAGAGAGCGCTAGTGCTTCGTCTGACCCTGTGTTTTGGGTTCGTTCACTCTCTGCCCTCACAAAGGACGCTGAAGCGTCTTTCCTAATTCATGTCAAACTCTTCGGGAATTTTGTAAGCAAACATATCTGAATTTTTATGTTTACCATCTGCTTAATTCTGAGGCTGTATTCTTTATTTTTCTCATTTGAAAGCATTTCAAATACCACAACACTTAGTAAACTCTTTGTGATGAATTGCAGTTACACTGCAGTTCTACTGTTTTAAGCCCATGTAATGTTTATAGTGACTTATCATAAGCAAAGAATATCACTTTTCAAATAGGATAATTTTTCACCTTTCCCTTTCTACTGAAATTTTTACATGCTCTTTTTAAGTGTTCCAGTGGCTTGTGTATTCATTTATTTTCTTCAAGTACTACTTCTTGTTGCCCATCATAAGCCAGTCACTCTATCAGAGCTTTCACTTAAGAGCCCTGATGTCTGATTGAGAAGATGAATGAATGACTCTGCCATTACAGCACAGTATTATTGTTTGTGCTGAGGCATAGATAAGCTCAGGGTAGGTTGACTATTTAGTTTGTGAACTTCGCTCTTCCTCATGGGGTTATTAAAGGCTAATTTGAAGAGATGACATCTAAACTGACTCCCGAATAATCAACCAATGGGAGGCGGACCCACCTGGAATGGAGAAGCTACGCCAAAGTGAGAAGACACTCGGGACCAGCTCACAGAGGTGAGATGCTTCAGATTCCTGTGGATATAGCACAAACTACCGCTGCCTGAGTAGGGGAAAAGGCAAATGGTTAGGGTCATGAGCTAACAGGGGAGAGTAAGATCACAAAGAATTTAAGGGAGGTTGCACTTTACTCTGATAGCACTGTGTTTTGAGTGGTGATCCATTGTAGGGACAGTATTGGTGGGAGTGAGTGGGGCGGGAGTTGTAGTAATCAAGGGAAGGGGTGAAAAATAATCAGCGGAGGAGTGGCAGAAATGGAGGCAGCGGGTCCCTGAGCAGGGGTGGGAGACCGGGCGGACGGTCTGGAGGTTGCTGGACCGTGAGAGTACACCCGGCGGCGCCATTCCTTGTTCCTGGCTGGTGCTACTGTATAAACAACATTGGTATTTACTAAGGTACAACCTTGCAAGAGGGGAAAAATTGGGGACAAATTGAGAATTACGACGAATTTAAATTATTGAGTTCAGTTCAAGAGCAAACAGTTTTCATCTGTAACACATTTATGCATTTTATTCATATAAACTTCTTATCCAAGTCAATAAAATTCCCAAGTAAAAATATGCTTATAATTTGAGCTTTTTAAAAGGTCCTTTCAACCAGTGTTGACTTTTCTAATCATTCTGTGTTAAGTAAAGTTGGTAGTAGTCTTTATCAGTGCTTGGTGGTAACTAGGAAGGATTTAATAGTCTTTATCATCTGGTTTATAATATAATAAGTTATCTGAGTAATTTTTTTCCTGCAAGACAGCAACACACTACAGGGGTTACTATGAGATCTGAAATCATGGATATGTAGAATCAAGCCTACATGGAATTTGAAAAGTCAGCTTATTTCTTTGGTGGATGACGGCATCTGTGAGTCACACTATGCATTACTGACAGTGACTAACTGTAGTCTCATGCCTGCATTCTCAATCTATTTTAAATAATATGATAATCATATGTCACAGTCATTTTGTTTATAAGGTCCAAGTGTTCATCATTTCCTGAAAAAAATTTTTCCCTACAACCAAATGTTACTTCTCATTCTGTGCTTTGGTTTGGATTTTCTATTTCCTTACAAGCTCTTAGTGTTTTCTTTTTTCCTCAAAAAATATTGGTACGGTTTTACCCATTTTATTAGTCCTGAGAAACATACTTTGTTTTTAATATATTCATTATTTATAGTACTCATTTTATTGAGTACTATATTATTTTTATTGAATATTATGTTTCTAATATTTCTATTGAATATTTATTTGCTATTTTAGTGGTTCCTGTTTTTTTATTGAGGATTTGATCCAACTATTAGTATCATAAATCAGGCATATAGGCGGTGCCTAAAGGACCCGTGAGCTGATTTACATTGATAGCCAAATAATTATTATGGTAGACGCAGTAATTGTGGGAAAGTTACATTGTTTAGTTTCAAATTTTCACAGAAACAGTGAAGTTACAAGGCCAGGAACACTGTGCTGTAGAGAACAAATGGGAATAGAGAGTCAAATAATGGGAAGCCCAGGCGCCTGACGCTCATGCACCAAACCGGTCAGTTTTCCCTCTCTGCCTCTTATATGAAATTATTGAATTATTCCTTACTCGTAAGGATTGAATTCCACTTGTTTTTTCAGGCTGCATCTATGACACAAAGCTTCTCACAGAGAAGATGCTCAGTGAATGTTTCTTGAAAAAGTAGTGTGCCGTCTTTGTTCCCTTCAATCTTAAGAAGTTAAGTTGCTTCCACAATCGCATAGACCTGACTCGTAGATACTTGGGAGATCACGTGATGCCAGTAGAGGAGATTTACGTGGCGCCCTCCGCAGTGGCAAGAATGAGATTAATGCCAGTGTTACAAAATCGGGTAGATGTTGTTGCCAATGAGCTCAGCATTCTTTTGCAGACTTCAAATGGAAAGTGTGAGCTGGCAAAGTGCAGACCATGCTGGGTGCCAGCAGTTGGCACAGCCTGCTGCAGTCACTGCTATGTCCCCATGCCACGCTGGCTGTGCAGGCGGGCGGCCTCTGCTGGTACTTTTTTCTGCTGCTGATATTTATTGGCTGCTGGTCTAAGGAGCCCTTTGGTGCTAACAGTTTCTAATGTTTATTGCCTTTTCTTTGGAAGCAACCGCTATGTCCATATAACTTAGGATAAAAATCCCAAGTATTTACTGGACTTTGAAGCCCATACTGTTTGAGAAATAAATCATGAGCAGGTTTACAGGAACCCCAAATAAGTCTTTGTTTTCACAGGGCCTGTGCTGCAGCACAGGGTGGCGGATACAGGAGGGAGACACTCCCCACCAAAGCCAAGAAGAGGAGGCCATTTTATATAGCAGTTGAGGCCTGTGTTGGTGAGGGGCAGGGACAAAAACCAGGCAATCCTCTGGAGGCTAAGCTGTGAGTGTTGGGTGTGCAAACAAGGAGGCCAGATCTTTCCCTTCCCAAAATGGGAGACACAACGCTGGCATCTGAAGTGGCGAGCAGGGGCCTGGGACTGTCTGGCTGCAGTCCCGCTGGAGTGGAGAGTGGACACTCCACCGACAGGAACGACACTGAAGCAAGTTATCCTGGTCCTTTGTGGGAGAAGGGAAGCAAAGGGGAGCTGGGAGGAGGGTCCCACAGCCTTTAGCCATCCAAGAACCCACTCCAACTAGGAGGGTCAGGCACTGCTCTGTCTCAATATGCCATACATACTTTATTAGTATCATTTTGTTCTTTATCAACAACACAGTAAAGATAAGCCACACCTATTTGACCCAATCACATTAGGATAGTGTGTATATCTGTGCATGCATGTGTGTGTGTGTGTGAGAGATAGAGTGAGAGAGAGAGAGAGAGAGAGAGAGAGAGAGAGGGAGAGAGACCCTGTTGTTATTTGTATTTATTGAACTTGCTGTTGGAAAATCTTTGCTTTCACAGTACTTATGTGTAAACCCATAGTCGCTCTTAAAGTAGTCACTGAGCAGCAGGCAGATGGTGTGTGGTGAGCTCTGATCCTCTTTCCTTGAATACACAATTGGATTTTTCATAGCTCTTTAAATGAGGTGCAGTGACCTGTGTAAAGAAATATGGTGCCAGGAGTCTATGGAAGGAAGGAAGAGAAGCAAAGCATTTTGCTCTTGTAAATTGGACTAAGATGCCCTGGTCGATGGGATACCTACCGCGAGTAGGTGCGATGTCAGTCACATAGCCCACACGGCATCTTCCTTTTGTCTGCCTTCCCATGCAGACTTTATCTTTTAATTGGATCTCAGCTATTAGAAATCCTTTCAGGCTGTGCTAAGGTTTAAGCTCTTCAGGCCTTTCCCTTTTCCATTACTTGGCCTCTATCAGCATACTGACTTTTAGGTGTTACACAGTATCACCTCTAGGCAGTAATACTGCATTATGATGATCATGACACCACCTCCGTGAGTGAGTTATGCAGGCTTCCCCAGAGGTCTGAGAAACGCCTTAGTGCTCCCTTTAAGTTGGGTTGACCAGAGAAAGGAAAGGTAATGTCATCAGTACATGTCCCGCAAAGGATTAGCGGAAATGAGAGAACACTACGTTTTCTGTGCTTTCTCAAAAAACAGCAGCACTGATTAAACTAGTGCAACATTTACATTAATGTGAACTACTTGTAAAATGTAGAGAGCTTAAAAAGTCACAGGGATCAGCATATTTTTATCCAGAAATGTGCGCTGACTTACTTTTCGTGTTTGTGTTATCATTATTAGGTAATTTATGCTATGGGAAATCAGTCAGTCAGAATTGGGGAGTTTGAAAGAATCTATAAGTAGAATTTTGTTGCATTTGTGAAGAAGAAAATTCAGTGGAATAAGAAGGGCTGGGAAAAGGCCTCTAGAGGGGAGGAAAGCAGTGTTTGCCATATTAATGAAAAATGAATATTTATTTTACATGAACCTCTAAGATGATTGGTTTTCATGAATGATTTAAAAATAGGCTACAAGATTGTGTAAATTAGAATGCTTAAGGAAATTCTTTCCTGTACACATTTCCAGAGACATGATGAGTTGCCCAAACTTTTCTTTCTATGCAGGGTAAGTTTAGATAAGAACACCCATGGCCAGATCCATTATCTATCAACCGGTTTTGCAGGTAGGGACTCAGTTTTAAATTTTCACTCCCCTAAAACCTTGTATTTACTAAATAGAGCAACAATTCAATAGAATTAATTAATGCAATTAAGGAAACGACTAGACTCACAGTACATACTGGACAAACGAGTGATTGTCTGAGGATGTTATTAGGAGTAGGTGAAGAGATTTCATCTCTCTGGTAGCTGGAAATTCACTGATCACTAGCTGCCATAATTAAAGTCTTTCGTTTGCAAAGAATTTTAAAAACTCATAAGAAAGCGTTTGGTGTAATGTCTGGCTAGAATTAAAATATCAAGGGTAATATTATACCCTTTAACACAAGGTTTTCTAGAAAGAAACATGGATTCCCATTCACCAGAAATTCTCCATTTGAGAAAGAGAATTAGAACATGAGTTAAAGCCAACAATAGTGTCTGTTATCTCAGCACTCTGGGAGGCTGAGGCAGGAGGACTGTAAATTCTAGCCCAATCTGGAAAATAAAGCCAGTTAGTGAAATCCTGTGTCAAAAAAAAAAAAAAGTTTGGGGTGGGGCTAGGTGCAAAGGTCCTGAGTTTAATTCCTCCTCCTCCTACACACACACACACACACACACACACACACACACACACTCACACATCCATGCACTCACACATAGTAAGAATACAATTTTATGAAGACAGACCCTAGAAGGAAGAAAGGCCCATGCACCTTAATATCTGGATAAGAAAGAGAGTAAATAAAGAAATGCAATGGATACTTGCAGGACTAAAGAAGTCAACACCAGCCCTCTGGGTTCAGCCCTTCTGTGGGGCCCAACCACAGGGCCCAGTGCTCAATGATTTCTGAACTTACACAGAAAAAGAGACATCAAAACAACAAGCAAGAATCCAGTACCTGAGGGCTGGGGATATAGCTCAGTGGAATAAGCGCTTGCTTAGCAAGCGCAGGGTCCTGAGTTCAATCCCCAGTACCGCAAAAAAAAAAAAAAAAAAAAAAAAGGATCTAGTACCTGAAAAAGTGAAATAGCATCTTATAAGTTCCTGGCATTTTACTTCAAAATAAGGGGGCAGAAGAGGAGGAGGAGGAAGAGGAGAGGGAGAGGAAGAGGAGTGAGTGAGGGGAGGAAGAGGGAAGCAGAGGGTGAAGTGATGGAAGGCGAGAAGGCGCAGAGCGAGTGAGAAGTGAGTGTGAAGATGTCGCAGACCTTGAGGCCAAACCAGAAGAATTAAGGGTGTGAGGGCTACACCAGTCCCAGGGTGGGTAGTCTGAATAAAAAACAAGAAACAGAAAGAGGGCTAATGTGCTCTTCCTCGCCTGTTTGCTGTGAACTATTTCCCCTCTGTGATGCCCCCTCTGCCCATGCTACTCAGCCTTGGAGCCAACTATGAACTGAAACCTCTCCAATCTGTGCGCCAAATAAACCTTTCCTTCTTTAGTACTGGGTTTTAGGTATTTTGTCTCCACAACAAGAAAAGTAACTAAGACAATCGCCTATCAGTCTATTCTTAGTCTGCTGACAAAATGTTGGCTAATTCTAACCCATAGATGAGATCCATTATGATAGATGTGGGTCACAGATAACTGATACATGTGAAACTTTACACTTTGGTGAAGTTTGTTGGCTTTGCATTATATTAGTAATTTTAACTCACCAGATGACAGCACTGGGTGGACCTAAGGGGCTGATTTGTGCTCTTTTTATGTGGATGTAATCAGTCTCAGAGTCCATCTCTTGTCCTTTCTTTCCAGATTTGTGATTGTGAGAGGGAGAAAATGGCCAGAATTATAATATAAAGTAATAGCTAAAGGATCAGGACAAAGAAGAGAAAAATCCTCTTCCAGAGACTTTGTATATTAAGCATTTCTCATTAATGTTCACTATATTGTAACTATGTATTTAGCCAAGGTTGAAAGCTCCCTGCCTTACACTGCATTTTAGAAGTATGTCAGCAGAGGAGCGTCACACTAGGGAGCAGTTCCCCAGGGAGAGCTGCTGCCATGTGCTGCTCATGTCACTCAGGCAGAGCTTATCTTAGACATATATTTTTGCTACCTGCTTTCTTATTTCTGGGATGAGTATAAAGATTAGAAAATTAAAAGTAACGTAAAGAAATGGGCCCGGGGATGTAGCTCAGAAGCACAGCACCTGCCTGGCATGTGGGAGGCCCCAAGTTCGATTTCTGGATTTCCGGTACAAAAGAACAAAAAGTAATATACAAAAACAACTGTGTTTTATGTTGAGGAAGAATGAGTAGTTTGGAGAAACAGTGGTCTGATAATCTGAAATCTGCATAATTCTGTAGAGTCTGTGTTACAAATAAATATTGAGAAATTGAAATTTGATTTTTGAGCCAAAATACTTGAACACCCTTCCCCCAATACAAATGTATATGACACAAATGCAGAGTGAGTTTTGCTCTCTGTGGCTGAGAAAGCCCTCATGAGATCAGAGCTGAGTTGTTAACGTTTGCTGGATGGAGGTGGGAAGGGGAATTGAGTTTCAGGCTCTTTTTTGTGTGATTGTAATCAATTTCCTTCAAGGGACTTTGCGATGTTAAGATTCCAAGTTAATTTGACTTTTACTAAAATACATAACAACCTTGAAAACTATACTTTAGAGGAGGATAAAAAGAGTTATGAAAAGATAGCCACCATTTTATCAATTTTTGGTTGTAAAGATTTTTGACCAGTCTTTTACACATCATGCGTATGTGAGATATGCTGCACCAGTGAGTACCTCTCTGCCACTTGCCTTTGGTGCATGAGGTTCTTAAACTCAGCCTCCTGGTTTATTGGGATCACGTGTCTCATTGGGGATCTTTGTCGAATGGTCCATGATTTATTGTACATCCTGGGCTGAGCCTGTTGTACACCACGAACAAGCCCCAAAAGGCTCGGGATACTATTTAGATTCTTAGCGTTTTCCGGATAGTCAGATGTCATTTCATATTAGCTTCCAGATCTTTTTTATAGTGCCGAGCATTTCTCAATACATTTAATGTCATCAGAGTCATCATTCAACAGTTTCATGACTTGAATGAACAAGTGGAAGTTGCTGCTAACCAAGCCTGAACCAAAACTCCACTGTAGGGTGTAGGACACCAGGGAGCTACATTTGCTTTACTGTCCTCCAAGACCTATTTTACCAATAAAGCAACACAGCCTATTTCAAACAGTGTTATGTAAGTCATAGGACACTGAGGTTCAAAGGAAACTCGATGAAAATAATTTGAGCACAGTCCTGTGGTCTCACCTCGTACTCAGAGCTGGGACTCCATTTACTATGGAGATGCAAAACAAAAGTTCTCACAAACTTAAAGCTTTGTGCACTTTATTATTAAATTCTTGCCTGTTTAAATGTTTCCCTGGATGAATTCTTATTAAGATAAAATTGTAGGAAATGCTGGTAGTGTTTGTGTTAAAGTGTGACATGGTGAAGGTACACTAGTGTTTCCTGCAATTCTTTTATTATCTTACAGATCATGTTTAATGATAGATTGTGGCATATGGCCTCTCAATGCATTATGCAATAATGCAACCTAATGGAGTCAAATAGGAAAGTGAATTAAGACTGCTATACTGAATTTTGGAAGCTTGAAAGATAAAGCAATGATAGTCTGCTGCTGAATGTACTCATAGCAAAGTCTACAGAACTGTGCTTGGTTTCGTCACTCCTGCAGCTAGGAGACATGTGTCCCATGGGTCACATTTTGCTGTACCAGTTGTTGAGTTAGTGCACCCCAGGAGTCATACCTAAACTAATTTAGCACAGGAGAGGCTACAAAGGTAGTTGAGACTACAGCTCAGACGAAATAATTAAATCAGCACTCACCTCAACACGGCTCCTCTGGTAATGGATAGGAAAGCTCTTGACACACACAGAATGGGCAAAGTAAATGAGACCGCTGACATAGTTTGTCGAGATAGAAACTGCATTTCTAGGAATGAGACAAGTTGGGGGAGGATGAGAAACTCTACACAAAGAAGAGATGAATGCTGCATCTTTATATACAATACCATTAAAGTTTATTAGGGAGGATTAGGTTTCTGTTATTTCTGACAAGTATAAATGTCTGCATTAGCCAGGCCAATGCTGTTAAGGATCCATTATTCAATAAGACTTTTGGGGAGCCAGGCTACTATCACGTCACTGTTCAGCTGTTACTAGACAGTCCGTTCAACACATTGGTGGTCAGTGGTGAAATGGAGGGAGAGGTAATGAAGAGGCATAAAAAGTGTGTGCCAGCTCTCTGCTCATTTTTGCCAGGCATTAGTGCAAAAGGCTATAGGGCCAGATGTCATCACAGACCCCATTAATTTACACATAGAACAAAAACACAAACTTTCATTCTTTAGTCACATATCCAGCTAATGTTATATCATATGGAAGAAGAGACGTTGCCATGGCTGGTTGAGAACCCATGTAGCCATTCACCTTCTGCATCCACTTGGCTTCCAAGTCAGACTCCAGGATGTCCAGGAAGCTCCATTCTTACTTGGGGCACTACATGCATTCGCATCCTTATTCAAAACGTCATTAACTAGCACCACTTCCAGGTCTATTTATGGAGTGAAAGTAGAATAACCACGATTAAAAAGTCTGACTTGGAAATACCATCACTGATAGTTCGACATTATCACATAGATCATATTGAGATGGATGCATGAACCTGTTTATTTTGACAGTAAAATAAACCACTTAAGACCTTCTGACCGCTTACATTCCTGCATTGTGGGAAGGGTATCCTTCTAAAAGGGCCATCTGTTAGCATCTGATTTGTACTTTGAGCAATTCCCCTCCTATGCTGTCCTCCATTGCTTCATCAAAAGTATGCACGTGAACTTGGTCTTTTTGAAGTGTAATAGTTTCCCTTGGCTTTGGATTTGGAAAGCCAGGAATTATTTTAGAGTTGAAAAATATAGATATTGGTGTGGCAGGTTTGTGGATTCTTTGATAATAGAACATCGTCACAAAATTTGGTAGGTTCTTTCAGCTACTTGCTCTTGGTCCGTTCCTTGAACAAATGGTTAAAAACATAGTTCTTGGGTTTGAAACCACATAATTTATCTAACACTGTATGCATTTTGACCATGCCCCATGCTTCACTTCCTATTTCTACCACCAACAGCATAGAAGGAATAGGAGAAAGGCTGGAGTTTCAGCACTCTGAGACCTTCACCATCACCTCGATACAGCAATCTTCTGACCTACTGAATTGCTGCTGATTTACTGCTTCATATTTCCCTACCTGCGGACTTGAACCTTTAATTCAAGGACCAACCTCCTTGTGCTTTTTTCTTCCTGAGTGTTGTCCTTGAAATTTGAGGTTATTCATCCAGTTCTTGCAATAGTTACAATTTCTTATAATAAATAGATCTATGTTATGTATTTCTGTATGTGTATAATTCTATAGCTACACATCTGTGCTTGTCTGCATACATGAATCTCCTACTTGTGTTGCTTCCCTGGCTGCAAGGAAGAGCTGAAAATGGTTCTCTGCTGTCAAGTAAAGTTTGCGGTTGGTCTGCCTTCAATCTCCTAGCATAGAGCTCCTAATGGAAGAACCTCAAGAAGTCCCCCAGTCTCATTTTCCCTAAGAGCCATGCTCTAGTTTCTGAGAGAAGCATTTGCTTCTCAGATCTGCAAGGCCCAGCTTCCCAGAGTCATTCTGTTGACAGGGAAAGTGCTTTCCCTGCCCTCTACTGTGGCTGTGCTTCAGCATTATAATTTTGTCTCTCCTAGCACTTTGCTAAAAGTGGCAATATGCAGCCAGCAAAATCAATAGTCTAACTTTTCTTAGTATTTTCCCCAATGTCACCGTACTCATCGACATGTGATCTGCTTTTAAGGAACAGCAGGGGATACTTTTACCAAATCTAGTCTGGGTATAATAAATTTGCAGGCTACAAATAACTCAGATCATAAAACAGCCCACAGCATCAATTCCATTTAGCAAGGGCTGTGAGTTTATGTCCTGCTATTTGTGACTCCATATTTGCTGGGTCCAAAATCTATGTTAGTTCAGTGGAGGTTTGCTGAGGAAGGTGAGTAATAGGAATAGCACAAACAAATTAATGGGCTTAAATAAAACATACAGTGTTTGCTCTTATGTTCGTGTGTTCGGTGATACGTTGGGTCAAGACAACTATGTTCAGTTTGCATTTGGAGATTTGCATTCCATCTTCCATGTTCTCTGTGATCATCTTATCCTCTAACATGACTACTAGTTCCATCCATCGAATCACATGCCAGCCAACACAAGTGGAAAACCCAATGTCAGGGGACAATTCCCTCCTTAAAGGTACTTGCAGTCAGGGATGTGATTAATTCCTGTCCCATGTTGGAGGAGTATCTACTTCCTTCTCTGGCTTAAGTGCCATGTGTGGTGTGAAGTGATGAGCTAGGGAAAAACCAGCAAACCTGAGCCCCTAACTACGGATGTCATATGCGGTGGCAACAAGAGAGGACACAGGATAGATGCCACTGTGCCCACGCAGTAGTAGTTCCTGTGAATCTTCATGCATATTTTAACACGGCCGCCTGAGGGTAAGAGAAACAAAAAATGTTTTACGAGTTTATAATCAGCTCTAGGGAATTTCTCTTCTTTTTTTGGCATTCCATAATTGATGATATTTTAAGAAAGCAAAGTCGTGATAGGCTTTCATTTTGGGGGAGACATAGCTATTATTTTTGTTGTTTAAGCTCATTTGGAGACTACCAAAAGCAAGTAAACAGGACATTTTGGTTTCAATATTGCTCTGAACTACAGTTCTGAGAAACAAAGGTATAAAACAGTGTTTACATTTGCTTTCCCCTTGGGAAAGCTCTGAACCAAACAAGGTCATGATTAGACAAATCAGAACTTAATGTCAATGCTTCTTGTTAGAATGGAATAATATCAGTTCAGGCTATCTGGAGGTCACTGTGAATTCCTCCAGTGTATGGTTAAACAGCCTTTTCTGAAAGGACAGGTAACTAAACTGAACTGGCATCCTCAATGCCCCCTGGCATCACTAAGTAGACACAAGCATAGGTTCCACATGAAGAAGATTAGCTAAGTGACTCTGAAGGACAAACCAAGGAACTGAGGCCCAGATTCAATGGCTGGATGGGAAAGTGAGTACCCCTGCCTGGTGAATATGTACAACCTTGTGTAGTTAAATTGCTTTTAATGTAATGGATTACCAGAATATAAAATAAATCCAGAATACTCTCTTACAACACGGTGAATTTTATATCCCCAAATCCAAACATGTAATACACTAAGATTAGGCAAATATAAAAATGGAAGTAAACATAGAAAATTTACATATTTCTCAAAATAAGAAAGGGAAGCACTAATCCATGGACATACAGCAAAGCATGGGATTTGGGGATATGGAGAAAGTACAAGCACCTGCTGTACAGAATTCCCACATCAGTGAGTTTTATTCGTGGTACAGAGGACCAACACGGGCTGTGAAGTCTGAGTTCCCTGGGTAAAGCTTGGATTTCTGGATACTTAGTGGCAGTTTCCCTAAGTAATTCTCCTGACAACACGAAGTAAGCATACTCGATTTTGCTTTGTGTCAGAGTATAAAACAAAAAGCACTTCTTGTGAGATACAAAAAGCTAATGGGCGATTGTTTACCTTAAAGTGATTTCAATCCTGTAATGTCATCGACTGCTCAGGAGAGGATAACATATATTTCCTTAGTAGGCATCCACCTTTTATCCTATCCAGACTTTACAGAGTTATCATTGATCAGAAATAAAAAAAAGTATGGAGAAAAAAATTCTCAATAGGAATGCTCAAAAGAAAAAGCCAGAAGCAAAATTAAATTTAGCAGAATCTGACATTTAAATAATGTTCTTGAAATTATTGGCTAGAAATTACACTTATACCACTAATAATTTAATAATTTTTACATGAAATAAAACTATTTCAATATATAAGAAAAAAGAATATGAAATAAAGCCAGTTTTATCTGAAACTAAGGGCCATACAAAATTCCTAGACAGGAGAAATGTAATACTTAAATTTGAAAACCCAATCATTTGTCAAATAATGACAAGATCTGTTTGGGCACAGTTAAAAGGAAAACTGGATAACTGATAAGAAACTCACCATGAGGAGTTCAGAACGTATTCTAGGAAACAGAGACAAAATATGAAGAAGAAATTGTACAGGCAGTGAAAATATCACATATTTATTTGAAGTTGAGTAGGTTACATTATATAACTGTTGAAAAGAATATTTAGTAGAATTTTCAAAGTGAATAAATACCACCAATCTTCAGACTACTCTTAAAATTAACAAATTTCAACAAATCTTAACCAGGATAAATAAAAAGAAAACCTTGCCATAAAACAAAGGCAAAACTTAGGCTTCTGAAAAACATTACAGCAGAGAGAGAGAGAGAGAGAGAGAGAGAGAGAGAGAGAGAGAGAGAGAGAGAGAGAATCATAGTAGCTACAAAGGAAAAGAATAACCTCTTGACAAAAGTAACAATAATGCAAATAATCGATAGCTCAACAACCACCATAGAAGTCAGAATAAAACACGGAAGCAGGTCTTAAAGGTGTAAAAATAAATATAGCATTAATTTAGAATTCCATACTTGAGAAAATTTCTTTGTCTTTTACAAGAAAATAAAGCAAAGCAATTTCAGACAACATAAGAGACTGTTTATTAGTATTAACAGATCTTACCAAAAGATACTCCTGAAATTACAGTGTAGGAGAAAGGATAATTACTTATGGAAAGCTCAAGTGTAAAAAATAATGAGTGATTTGATTTACAAACACTGGTATATAGGACAACATTTTGTCTCCTTTAGCTACTTGCCCATTGCTTTCTCAACACTGGACAAAGTATCTGGTCGCCACAGTTTAAAGGAAGAAAGAATTTTTTGGCCCATGATTTCAATCCATGGTTGGCTGGATAAAACAGAAAAACAAAATGGTTAAAGGACATAGTAAGGAAAAGGTATTCAAACCATGCTAAACAGGACGCAGAGAGGAAAAGGGGCAGATTGTGGTGTTCTAGGGGAAAGAACGTACCTTCTCACGTCAAGCTCCCAGTGACCTGCCTCTAGCCAGATTTTACCTCCTAACTACACATTTAGCTACTAAAATCAACAATCCATGATTCCACTGAGGAGTTTAGCATCCCTAGGTTTCAATCATCATCCCAAAACATAAAATATTTCAGGTACATTTTAGATACAAGCCATAACATTCTGCCCAAGATCCTGAAAGATTCATGTCCTTCTTTCTAGGAAAAATGTTTTTAGTCTGTCTCTAAATGTCGTTAAGGTCTTAACAGTTCCAGCATTGCTATAAAGCCCGTATCTAGTTTTCTCTAAGACTCAAAGCAAATTCTTATCTGTGAGTCACTGTTAAAATTAAAGAAAGTAAACTAATCCCATCATACAATGGCACAGCATGCATGTTCCTTTTGCAAAAGAAAGACATGGGGCCTAGAAAGGAATAGGACCAAAGCAAGACCAAAACCACAGCAAGAATTAAATCCTTTTTCTGCCTGTCTAGTATCCACCAGGTTGTAGGGACTGAGTTCCAAAGGATTTCAGCATCCCCACCTGTTATAGCGTGTCTGGATGACCCCCCAATGCCTCATGCAGTCATGGGATGGGCTTCTAGAGTTTATGATTGATCCAGTGTCCAATGCTGGGATTATGGGTGTGAGTGCTACACCCACCTGGGGCGGGTAGTTTGCATACAGTGTGAGGGAGCGAAACAGCCTTGCTCCTCGCCCTTCCCAGTATTCCTCCCTTTACGATCTTACTGCTTTTTCTGTTTTCACCACCATGAACTGTTGCCCTCTGCCATGTACAACTCCGCCTTGGAGACAGCCAAGTATGGACTGAAACCTCCACAAACTCTGAGCTAAATAAACCTATCCTTCCTTAATTTTGAACAGTGGGTATTTTGTCTCAGCAAAGAGAGAAAAGTAACCAAGACTCCACCCTTACAGGACTGCCAGTTGACTCTTGAAGTGGCTCTGCTTACTACCTGACGTTCTCCTCAGCAGATGGTCTATATTCATAACATTCGCAACTTCCTGTGATCTTCACTGCAGTTTTCAGCTTCATTTTCAATTTTTTCCCCTTATATACTTTCCTGAACAATTTTTGGCCTCGCAAGATTTCTGACATCTGATGGAAGCCACCCTGACTCCACAACTCTTATATCCTGCACGTCTATGAAACCAGTGTTACCTTTATGATGCCAAAGGCTGCCACCCATTCTACCAATGTCCAAGGCTCCTTGAATCATGGTTGCAAATGTCCCTTAATGCCTGAGCATTTTGAAACAAATCCTATAGTACCAATTCCCTATGTGGGCGTTCTCCAGCCAGGAGACCAAAGCCTTTCTACTATTATCTAATATATTTGCAAACTATTTTTCCTACTGTCCTAATATAAAATGCCTGACTTCTCTTTAATGCTAATCTTTCCAGCAAGCACATTTTCCGTGGCTCCACTCTTGCAGGTACTTACTTTCTGATGAAATTTCAGGCTTTTCACATCTGCAATTTGCTCCTTATTTTCATTGTGTATCTGGTTTAAAACAGGCAGTAGTATCCAAGCACAGCATGGACATTGGCCTGCCTTGAAATTTCCTCCATAGATTAATTAGTCCACTCCCCTTAATCCAGGTCGCCAGTAAAGTCTCATTATATATACATGCAAATATTCCAAAATTTGTGTGTCCAAAGTCCAAAACACTTCTGGTCCTAAAAACTTCAGATAAGGGATTGCTTACCCTCTATCAGGGTTCAGGCTTTTAAACTGCCTAAATTACCTGATTTAAATATAGGATCAAAATTCTAAGTGACCTCAAACATAATATTGGGAGATTTGTTATATTAGAGTATACTGTGTTATCACTGATTATCTTTCTGATAAACTCTAAGTTTATTTTATTTAGCTCATTTATTTTATTTAGTCTATTTATTTAGCTTGGGCTAAATCTGCCTGATTTTTAGGTAAAGTAATACAGAAATATTGTAGTTAAATTAATAATTCTCTAGACTAAATTTGTGATGAAGCAAGTGAAATGATAAGAATGTGTAACTCACAGTTTGAGGTATTTATCACTCTGTCCTTTGTAGAGTTGTCTACACGTTCTTTAGAGTAAAATAAATGAGAAAATACATTGATATACTGTTTACAAAAATACTAGACCTCTCTGTTTCTCTGTTCATCTCTTTCCTCTGTCCTTCTGTCTCCCTCTCCCTCTGTCTCCCTCTCCCCCACTACTATACCTAGAATCACATTAAGAATGGATTTGATCATATTATCATTCATTTACACTATATAATTAATTTTGTAACCTATTATAAAGAAATTGTGACTTTTCAACTTTGTATAAAAGAATTTTTCATGCAAATTAAAACCCCTCATCTTCAATTATGTCACACTTTATCCTCTCTGAAGACTGTACTGAACAATTTTTCTCTTAGAGATGCACTATTCTGTGCTGTTCACAAGGGTCAAGTGTTTCTTTAGATGCTGGCATCGAGTGTATCTTCCAGACTTTTAACTACTGTGAATTTAGGGTATGTATATATATTGAAAACTATTTTATTTGTAGCAGTAAAATTTTGTTATAAACAACTATGATGATTTAATAAACTTAATCCCCTTCACTAATGACAGGATCAACAAGTAAAAAACGGAAAGAAAGTGAATATGCTGTAACTCCCAGCTCTCTCTGGGTATGGGTGTGTTATGCAATTAAACATAGCCATGAGTGGATTATTTTAACTTTTTCATTATTTTCTTAACAGTCTAGTTACTTACACCATAGTTACATGCTATGTTTCAACATAGAGCAATCACAAAATGTAGGAATTTTATATTTTAAAAAGAACTTATTAAAAAATTGAAATAAACCTGATTTAAGTAGACAGTATGAGTTTAAATTGTGGGAGTTAAATGACAGAATTACATGCCCCATGTATTTAGAAATGCAGGTTACAGTTTCTCAGGTATTCCAGTCTAGGTTACTAATGAAGCACTTTGCTCTGTGTCTAGTTCCATTTCACTTGCTGTCACCAGCGATTAAAGAATGCCTCAGAAGTGTCAGACTGGATTAGCATCCTGTCTTGCCTAAGATCCTCACTTAAAGGAGAAGGATTTTTATTTTTGCTGAAGGATTTTTATTTCTGCTCTGGGTGATGTCACAGGTGAAAACCACTCAACAGGAGTATTTGCTAAATGTTTTCATTAGGCAGCTCTCATTGAAAAAGACAAATGGGCAGCATCTTCCGCTAAGACAATCTATTTGTAAGACTCAGAGCCTTAGTTAATGCAGGGCCAGATACACCTCTGAGCAAACTCTAAACGAGAAGAAAGCAAATTAGGTAAACAAACAGTACTGCAATAATAAGACTCAAGCAAACCTGGAAACTTAAAGTGAATTGAATACTTAAGGAAAAGAATTTCGGTACCCATTCATATTTCCTTCAGAGCTCCTTATTTGAGGGGAGATATTCAATGCCTATTGGCTTCACCGGGATAGTTGCTCTTGTTTAAGAGAAGGGCAATGACCAGAATATTCTTTTTCTTTTTCCCCTTCTCCTTTTATTTCCTTTAAAAACATAGCATATCTATTTTATGAAACTGTTTCAGGATAAAATCATGAAAAATACAATATGGCACTCACTCAGTAAAATTCAATACTGCAGAAATATGGAACTTTGTTGTTTTAAACAAAAGGTCTATTTAAGTCTCACATCTAATTTACATCCTCCCTAAAATAAGGTTGATATTTTGTGTGTACTATATAATCTCATTAACAGAATAATACTATACTTATTACTTGTTTTGAAGCATTAAAGAACAATATACAAAGTGATATTACTCATGTATAAGAGATCAAAACCTAGTTAAAATAATTCATACCTTAAAGTTCATAGAATAGAATTCCTACTTATATACAGAACGATGCATTCACATAATAAAATTTGTGCTCTGGGTAACACCCAAAGGAAGCAGTGGCAATGCGGACCCTCCTAACCGATGGGAACAGTCTGTAGAGGTGGTGGACTATCAGGAAAGTCTCAGTGCATCCAGACCTTGCAGTGGGCCACAAAACCCATCCCATACTTTTCTACTGTAAATTTGCACTTCTGCATCAAAGTAGCTAGCTGTGAGTCTCAGTACGTGGGCCTGGGGGATACACACGAAGCAATCTTCATTTTTACCCACTTGGAATGAAGAATGGCAAGGTGTGTGTATGTGTGAAAAAGTGTCAACCTGAGATTTTTTACCCACATAGTTTTATGTATGTTTCTCTGGGCTCCCCATTTCACAAACTAATCAGAATGTCACATTCAACTATTGGTTTACCAGTTTCCAATTGATGCTACATTTGCTAACGGATTACCAATTGACCAGCATAGGAACTATATGCAAGAACAAAGCAAAAATTCCCAGTGAAATGGTACAATTTCAAAACAGAGAACTGTATAGCACAAACTTTGGACTTCAGAAAGATATAGCATTGGTCTCGTATGTTCCAAAGACAAACAAACTGGTACTGCAGAGGTCAACACTGAACTATGATGGAAAATTGACAGGGGAACCCTGGATGAAGCCTAACCCTGAGAGAGTAATTTTTTACAACAAAACCAAAGGGGGAGTAGATATTGTTGACAAGTTAAGCAACAACTATGATGTCACTCACAACATAAAGTGTTGGTCAATTGTTGCATTTTACCTGATCCTAAACATGTGTGGCCTAAATAGTTTGATAGTTTACAAAGAAAATAACGAGTGAAAACTATCATGGAAAAAATTTCTCACAGGATTGGGACTGGAACTTATAAAAGATCATTTACCTCTGATGAAAAAAACATGTTTCTGCCCAGGGAACTATGCAAAAAATTGTGGAGTGCACTGGTGAGCTGACAGGTAAGCAGATGGGCATTTTCACATCTGCATGTTCCATGTACAAGAATCACTACATTGATGATGTGTATATTTTGCTTCCTTTCTGGTAGGGCACGGTTGACATGGCTGTTTTCATAGCAGGTCTTTGTGATGTTGCATCTACCTGCCCTCCTGTCAGGAATTTCTGTGGTAGGCTTTTGTTTGTACTCACATTCCAATTCAAACAGGTTTTTATTTCTGGTGTTATCTTTTAGGTTTTGTAAGCAAGTAAACAGATGATGTGAAAATGTTTATCCTAAGCTCTCATTACATATCTCATGTTTTATTTTATTAATATCTTATTTTCCTGCCAAGTGCATGCTGGGCAACATAGTGAGACGTTCTTGATGAAAGACAAAGGCAAGAGAGGGGACAAGAGTGTCCCGCCATGTAGGGAAGGAAAGATAAGCATGCATGCTGTCAATATATGTGAGAAATTGCACGGAACATACAGTTGTCATGTGTGAAGACTGTTGGGTGTGACAACTGAACAAAAATTATTTTTGTTGTCGAGTTCTATTGGTGTTTTCATTCTAGTTCATATAGGAATTTATTTCTGTTGTCACCTTTTCGACTTTGTACACCAAAAAAATCATTGAAGATTCTGATATTTTATAAACATTCAATAAATATTAAATATTCAATACTTTATTTTTGATATTTTTTCTGGTTTAAGTACATATTGTTCAACATGGGAAAATTCATTTAATTAAAATTAATAGTTCACCAGTAAAATAGTTTAAAGAATATATGTGGGTGTTATAGAACCATCACAATGCTCGCAACACAAATTGACATCATGCTCTGAAAGGTGTGATGAGTGTTGTGATTGAGACAAATTGTGGTTGATAGCATAATAAATAGTAATAATACTTACCAACCCCTCTACATTAACTAGCTCATTGAGTCTTAGAGGACTCTACATGGTACTTTCTGTTGATTTTACCGGTTTGCCCACAGAAGCAAGGTCAGAGTAATTTCAGTTCTTGCAACGGAATCTCCTTCACAAAGCTCATACCCTTAGCCATGCCTCAAAGATGGAAGGCGAACACAACAACAAGTCTCGCCTTTTAAGAGCAAACATTGGCAGATGACTTCTATTCTCAAAGGCAGATTTCCAAGCCTTTCATGTTCTTGGCAGAGTGGTTGGAGCCCCTAATCAAGAAGTTGTATTTGTAACCCCAGAAAGGAAATGAATAGCCCATTTGCTTTATGAGAACAGGTGCACAAATAGCACTTAAAATCCGTAATTGCAGTTTTGAAAATTAAGAACAAATATGTAGTGATCTATTGCTCATTCTTCTGGTGAAAAGCATGATTTTGTAGGTCATGTTGCAAACCTTTAGTAATCAAAAAGCTCTTTAATATAGAATGAATAGAAATATTCTTTCCCTAAAAAATTTGTTGAAAACTCTGGAAATAGATTTAATTCATTGTTAAAGTTGGAAATTTCTCACAGAAATGTTCTTTTTATAGAAGTTAATACACAATGATAAAATAGGAAATAATGTGAACATTTAACTTAATAAGTATCAGCAATAAAAACTTTGGTCAATTAGAAGGGTTTCTGGCTGTAAACAACATGTTTGCACGTATTGGACAAGTTTTCTAACAACTGGAGACGTGTGTGTCTATGAACTTATTTCTGTCCTCTCCCCTCCTCCCACCAGCTTCACACCATAATCCCTAAGCCAATGTGACCATACTGAGAGACAAAGCCTCCAAAGTGGTGATAGAGGTAAGGAGCTCACAAACCAGGATTCTAATATGAAAGAATTATTGTTCTTACATGGCAAAGGGAGACACCAGAGGTGCTCCTCACAAAGGGAATAATGTATGAAGTCATATGGGCATCTGAATTTCAGGAAAGAGTCGCTCTCATGTGGTAAGATGATCTTGGATTTCTAGTCTCCGTAACTGTGAGAAAACAAAGTCCTTTGACTGAAGCCATTAGGTTGGTGGTATTAGGGCAACTTTGGTAAGTTAATACAGTGGGAGTAATTATTTGGGCTTAAATGCACTTGCTTCATTTTAAGTCAAAATAGTAAATGAAAAAAGTTGGTATAATGAAAGTCTTCTAGGATAATAAGATAATAACTTTAAAAAGTAATCCTGCATTCTCAGTGTCAATAAATTTATTAACTCTTACTTTTGGGATAAGAGAAGAGAGTTGGAGCTTAAGAATATAGAAAACAATAAAAAATCAAAACATTTCACTTATAAATACGAAGGTAGATACAAAAAAATGGCCTATATAGTTTCCTTTGATGGCTTTGGAGTAGCTATATCATAGTTTTTAGTTAAGTCAGCACCATGTGTTTTTACTATTACAGCTTGAGGGATATTTTTAGACATTAAAAGTCTCAAAAAGTTCTTTCACATTGCTGTTCTCAAAAAACTACTGTAAGACGTCGGCCACCAAAAAAAAAAAAAAAAAAAAAAAAAAAAAAAAGAAAAGAAAAATAGGAGTAACAGAAAAGGAAGAGAACAGACACCGAACTCACAGGAACAGAAGACCTTGCCTAGGAGAGAAAAGGAGATCACCAGAAGAGTGTGAAGGAATATTCAGAGTGAGTGAGCAGGCAGGGTTAAAACACAGAGGAGTAATTCCAAGGAAAAATAAAGAAGTGATCTGAGAGCATCACAAGTTGATATTTTGGGGAGAGAATTTGGGGAATGTTTGATTATGTCATACTAGACAATTAAGCAAAATGGAAAAAAGATCTATTGTTAACTCTACAGAAACTATATTTTAAGAAGACTATATAATCATAGAACACCAACATGATGTAATGGCATCTTTATTACTATACAGTTTCATGAGGTTGGTAATTTCTTTGAACATGGGTTACCAAAAAAATTACGGGAGGCCATTATTTGAACCAAACTCTTGCACTGATGAAACCAAAATGGAGTCACAAAAACCAAATGGTGTTACTGGGACTAACTGCCACACACGCAGTCTGAAGCCTTATCTGAAGCATGGGCAGATCCCCAAACAGCCTTCTGTTTCCTGGAAAGGGAGATTCCAGTCTACCTCAGTGAGCATTAGGAAATCTGCTCTACTTTTATTCTTTAAAGAAAAATGACTGCGTATTAGCCAGTCAACTCTTTACTTACTGTTTTTCCTCTTCCTCAGTCTTATGAAATCCACCATCCTGCCATTGGCCAACAAGAGCTCTCCTGGTAGTCTGCAGAATGGAAACTTCCCCAGTTGATGAGTCACAGGTATAGGCCTATTAGACCCTTAACTAAATTTGTTGTAGTTTTGTCTTTTGAGAACTATAAAAATTTGCCTTGGAAGTTATTTCATAATTAGAAGGCAGTTCTCTATATTTTCTACAGGTATTATAACTGCAAAGGTGTTCTGAAGTTTGACTTTTTTTGTTTTGCATGTAAGTGACCCATTTCTTTGATGATCTGAAAATATTCTTTGTCCCCAAGACTCAGCAAGTTGACAAGGATAAAACAGTGTTGTAGTCTTATTTTTTGGAGCAATAATGGCATTTTTATGTGTAAAGACATGTCTTTAGTAGTTTATTTTAAATATTTGTTTTGCTTGAAATAGTCCTCTGTATCTTCTGTCCACTTTTCATTTCTCCCTGTTGTTTTGAACACCTATCAATTAGGTACTGCACTTGCTTGACTTTTTCTTAAGTTTTTTTTCTTATTTGTCTTACCATTGTGGAAATCATATTATTTATCTTATTTAATATGTCGTTATATTTAATATGCAACTGAAAGATGTTTAACTTCTAGAATTTTAACCCCAAAATATAACCTTTTATAGCACACTATGCTTGTCTCACCTTTTTGGAGATAATGATTCTAAAATTTTGAGATTATTTTGGACACCCATTTTATGTTTCCTCTCAACCCTTTTCTTTGTTTTTCTCTTTTTAGCTTCCCGTCAAAAATGTTAGAGAATTTATTTTTTTATTTATTTTTCTATTAGTATATGTTTGCATATATGATTCTTATTATAGGTCTGAGATTATGACCTATGACTATGTCCGTGATGATTATGCACCTTGTGGGGATTTCTTCATATACATAACACATGACAGTTCTTTTTTCATTTTTCATCCCTTTCCCTCCTGGCTCATTGCACTCCCTGGACCCCCTTGATCGCCTCTTGATCCCCTCTCCTTTTCATTTATGTCTGTCTCTGTCTAGTTAGCAGGTTTCTTTAATTGTCTATTAGAAATCATTTGTGTGAATGTACTTAAGGTTAAGCATTAGTATTTATTGTAATCCACAACATGTTGTCTTCCTTTCTTCAGTGATCAGATTAAACCAAGTTTTTAATGCCTTCAACTATTGGTATCTGTCTGTCACATTTATTAGGTATATCAAAGTAGAATTTAAATTTCTAAGTAGAATTTTTCCAAAGTAGAATTTAAATCTGTTGCCAGCAGTTAAGTGTTACTTAACTGTTGGTTAAGTTTCCATAATAGCAACACAAGAATGCACTGCCTGTCTAGAAGCAGAACTTGGTTTTTCCGCAGGAAACAGACTGAATATACCGAGGAAGTACCAGGCAGGTGAGTGTCTCTATTCCCCAAAAGCTTCTTGTTTCTACCCAGGAGGAAAAAGGAGAACAAGAGTGCAGAGCAAACAGCTATTCATGAAACCGTGGTATTCAGATTGCATGAACTCCTTCTATTCGTATCACGGGGTAAATGCTGGATCACATGCACTACTGGCTGCAGTGGAAACCATGAGTAGTAATGAGCAGAGTGGCCATGTGCTCAGATAACACTGGTGCACGAGACCTTCTTTTGCTAAAAGGAAGAAGAAGAATGCCCCTCCAGCAGTGATGCCCACAGGAGACAAAGGCTAGGAGTTCACATTGTACGGTTTGGCATAGAGTCACGAATTTTTGCTCACTGGTACACAGGTACTAGACCTCTGAAATCAATCAGGCCTGATGTCCAAGTCAAAGATCCATCTGTTTTCTCATTTATTTGCTCCCTACTTGGATTGAAAATTTGATTTCAAAGCTACAGCTTCTGTTTCATAGTGTGCAGTGTAGTTGCCTGGCTCAGTAGTTGAGAAAGAGATATAATAGCCTCACTCTTTTCTTTAGGCATTTAAAATATGGTTTCCTTTTTACTTCACTATGAGAAACCTCACTTCAGAGCAAGCTAGTGTTGCCAAATCTTGCCCCAAGCTGGGGTTGTATGGAGTGAGAGGGCTGGGTTTTTTTATTATTATTATTTCACAAGACGTTTCTGCCTAACATGTAATTATGGATGAGATGTACCTTCTGTACTTCTCTGGGTTATTTGTTTTTCAGCAGTTCTTTTGTTCACCTTTTCTTTGCCCTTGTAGGTATGTCTTTCTAAAAAATTCATTTTTTCTATTTTTAGCAGAGATTTTAATATTTGGCAGAGCAGGATATTTGTCACCTGTGTAGCAGGTAGCGATAGCAAACTACAAACTACCAAATAGATTCTTCTATAGCCTGTTTTCCAGTAAAAGCAGACAAGGGACAATAAAGAAATTGAGACCCAAGGAAAATATATTCATTTCTGCATGACAAACATACTAGATTTTTGACCTGAAACATTTTCCTTTTATATTGGTATGTCTGTGTAATTTCATTGCAAAACTATTTGAACAGGAAAGAATGGTAAATGAGTTGACCTGCTGATCTAACCATAGGAGAAGGGTCAAAACTAATTCTCACAAGCTGAAATCCTCAGGCAGTGGTTTTGCTGCTGGTGTGATGAGCCAGGCCAAGGAAACCAAGCATGTTGGGGCTCTACCAGCTCAACACAAGAGCCTCTGGGTGTGCACAGTGGGAATATGGTTAGCTGACTTTGTGGAGATTGCATCAAGAGGTAAGATATCTAGTGGAGCCCCCACTAGACTGACAAGTCTGAGCTAAAGAAAGCTGAGGAATGGGATCAAAGGTCTACCAGTAACGAGGCTGCTCTCAGACCTGTAATAAGAATCTGCAGTTTAGGCAAGTTGCTAAGTTCAATGTGAGCATTATCTTTAGTTGTGATTGTTAATTTGACTTGATTAAGAAATGCTTGGTAGATTAGTAAAGCACACTGCCAGGTGTGTCTACGGAATATGTCCAGGGATGTAGGCCAGTAACCTGCATGTGGAAGACCTACTCAAACTGTGGGTGTCACTGTCTCTGAGGTTTACAACCTGCACAGCCGGAAAAGGTAAGAAGGAAGTCAGACTGCATTTGGAAAGCTCCATTTTCCCTGAGCATGTGTATGCTTTGCAACTGACTTGGCGGGTGCACATCAAACTCCAGTTTATTCACCCTTTCAACTCAGACTCACACCAGCCACTCTGCAGTGAGCGTCTCAGACCCGACCTATGTCCTTGATCCTTTTTGGACTGAAGAGGCTTCCATCCTCTTGAATCCACTGGCTCTACAGTTCATGGATGGCCACTATGGACTATTCCTTCTCATATCTTTTAAGCCTATCTAATAAAGATCCTTCATAATTATATATGTATATATATTATATATATATATATATATATATATATATATATAATTTTTTTTCTATTGATTCTGTTCCTCTAAAGAACTCTAACTAATATAATAGAATAGAAACAAATGCTGTGAACATAGGGTTCAAAATATTTGGACAAAGGGAACAACTTTCATTCCCAATGAGAATAAAAGGTAAAATGCATTTCATACAGAATGCATGTGGGTACTTGCTGATTGGCCCAAAGGGATGAGGGGATGAGGGCAATCATTTCAAAGATGCTTTCAGCAAGTATATAATACAAATATTAGACATAAGAGAGATAACTAGGTAATACTCAGTAACTAGACTAGTACCTCTGCTCATTTAGGGACCAGTAGAAAGATCTAATTTGATCCAAAGCCATTAAGTGATTATGTTAAATTGATTAGGAATAGCATTGGTGCCAGGTATTAGAAGGCTCATTTTATAGACAATAGCCTATGGACTCAGTGGTAAAAATTAAGGAAGACTAAGAGTTAAAACCCAAAGTGATAGGGCCTCTGCAGGGTTAGGAAGTGCTCCAAGCTGGCACTGTCTCAGTCCTCACATCCCAAAAAATTTTCAAAGCAACTAAAGTTTTGGTGATGAGATAGTGTAGACATCAAGGGGTAAAGGAGAGATTTCCTCTACTATGTCTTTAAGAAGAATGAAACAGACATCTCATGTAACTCCTTTTCTCCCCCTGCATACCAAACTGGTCATCAAATCTGCTTCTTCCTTTCAGATTTTCCTTGTGATGACTAACACTTCATCTGAATTTCTTTAGCCACTTTTTTGGTAAAAACTTTCATCAACTTGCTGTGTGTTATTTCAAGTGACTTCTTTCTCAGCTCAGTAGTTCTAACTCACCCTCCCTGTGGTAAGAGAGGTATCTGCCTGAAAGCTAAGTATAGCTGTGATGTTATTTCACACTAAACATATGTTAGTGGCTCACTGCACAATAAATCTGAATTCCACAGCTTGTCCAATGGTACCTCTCATGACCTGCCCTGTTTACCTGTGGAAACTTCCCCTACCAACTCCAGTCCTATGATGTCTTTACAGTCTGTCAATACCCATTGCTCTTGGAAAACCTGAAGTCTTTTCATGTTCTTATCCGTCTGCTTTGAATCTTTGGCGTCACTTTCCACCCTAGAATAAGAATGCATACCTTTTCCCGAGGCCCTAGTCTGCGACCAAATGAAAGGAAAGAGCTTTTCTGTTCTCCGCATTGCCAAGGGAGAGGACACACTTGCTTTGCTTATTGAATGTATTGATTTTAGTTTCTTTATGTTAGTGGGTTTTACTTTATTTTTGTTGCTAACTAAACTTTTAAAAAGGTAAAAATGGTTCCACTCTCTCAAGAAAATACATTTCGAGTGTGTCAACTTTTCGATGAAGGGAGCTGTTGCATGTGTTGGCCAGGTTCTTACACTTAAAACTGTAAACACTTTTTTATCATACCCATTTGAAATAAATTCTTGGCTATAATATGCCATCTGTGAGACTTAGGAGAGAGTATCTCTCAGCATCTAAATTCTCTGTACTCCAGTCCGAATGTGAATTTGGATGAAATAAAAATGTTACTTGAAAAGATAAACCCAAAGTAGAAACAATAATACCGAAGTTATCGAGTGACTCAGTAATTTGGGGGCAAGAAGAGAATACTGTTGAAGCAGAGTGACCTGTAAACCAAGGCAACACGCCGCAGTGCACATGATATACTCTATTTCATGCAGTGTGTAAAGGAAGCAGCTCAGCAAAGAGCGACAAGCAAAGGTTCCCCTACAGGCAAGATTTTCACCCAGATCACTGGGAGGGGCAGTCTCCATTTCATTTCTGTCCATTGCTTCACTTTGCTAGGAAGTTAGCTGAGTCCTGAGAGAGTAGAAATACAACAGTCCTTGAGTCACCACTGAGTCCTGGAGCAAAAACTAGGCTGTCTTGCTAGATCCCATTCCCAGGGGAGGTCCCCAGGGACTGCATTCTTACTCAAATCTCCTAGTGTCCTTGAGGACAGAGAACTGAGAGTGCCTCTCCCAGGAGAATGCCTTCCTCAGACAGTTCGCACAGGGCAGTCCCCAGAGGGCACTGAGTGTGGGCCACTGAGGCAGAGCCACGGCACCAGAACCATCTGACTGCAAGGACGCCTCATTGCTGACATCTTTCACCAACTCTTTGGAACCTGTTCAAGGTAAATATTTTAAAATGGAATTTCAGTGATGTTCAAGAAAGTCACCGCACAGCCATGCATAGTGTCTCACTCTATAGTGCTATATTTGACCTTGAAGTATTTGAATAGCTATGAAGTTTGCACATTATAATTGACAATAAACAAGTAAGAATAGAAATGGTGAGGCAACTGAAGGATCTTCCCTGCATTTTCTATATAACTGAGCTCCATCTCCCGCTTGTCTGCTTACTAGTTATATTCCTGGAGGCACAGTAATGACATTGACTTTTAAAGCCATGGATGCAATAGAAGCTTTGTACATTGCATGGACAACAGAAATTAAATTGTGTTAATTTACAGTCAACTGATACACTGGATGCCAGGAATCCCACAGGAAGGAGAGGAAGGATGTTGAACAGGCTTGGTAACCAGAGCAGCTCAAGAGGGTCTAGGTCACAAGCACCCGAGCTGGCACTGCTGGTGAACAGGGGATCCCACCCACCCAGAAAGGACAGAGTGACTCTGTGCTCATAAAGGATCATAGGATTGCTTCTGAGAGCCACCAGTATCCTCCAGCAGACAGACTTCTAGCCTCTTTCTGGGCCAGCGATTAGGCAGGAAGAATAGAAGCTGAAAGAAAATCAAAATGGTATTAAATTATAATAAGTTCATTACAGGGTCAAAAGCCTGTTCAGAAAGATTTCATGAAAGTTTTACATGTGTCTGGACATAGAGTCATTTATCTTGAACTCAAACTAGCAAGTGAGATCAACAGCTGAGCGTACCCCAAGAAGATTACTCCACACCCTAAAGCAATCCCTTCCTAGTGCTTCATGAGACCTTAGTCCTGGACATCACATAGTGGCTGCCACCAAGTTCTCTGCTTGACCCACAGAGTCGCCTGCACCCCCACCCCTCAGCTGTGAGCTGCTGCTGCTGGTCGCACTGCTGCTCTTCTCCAGAGACGTCTCCCTCAGATGGCTGAGCCAGCTCTATCCATTCACTGTTGCTTATGAGGTGACTGCTGAGAAGCGGTACTGGGCTGGGCTGGCATGGGGTTCAAAAAAGCAATAGCTCCGAGCAAACTCTTTACCTCAGGGTGGGAGCAGTGCTCAGGAGTGACTCTTACCTGGGAGACAAAGCCCATTCCTCACATCCTCCATGAGCCCTGTGCTCCCAAGCCCCCTATCAGGATGCATTTTCTAGAGCTCTGAGAACCATATACAGGTATATGTATGTTTACACAGAAAGCAACGGGGCCTCCTGGGCAATTTCACTGATCTCGTGGTGTGTGGAATGTAGATTGATCTCAAACTTCCTGGGTTTCTGCTTTGAAATCAGTTTCAGTTAGGCACACAGAACACACACAGGATTTATTAGACAAAATTTCTGGGAGACATGGAATATTTATCAAGACATCTGGGACTTCAGAAGTCAGTCCGAAAGGGAAACAGGACCAGTCCTGGAACTTCACACTGCCACACAACAGCCTTAAAGAGGCTAATAAGACAAGAGAGGTGTTCCCAGGATGAGAGACTCAGGAAGAGACAGCTCAGAGAGGAGCCAGCCGTGGACAAGCCTGCGTAAGAGCTGTGTGGGGCTATCAGCGCGCGTCTGATGATGCTGGGAGTCACACCACGGCCCTGGTGAAGTGTGAGTCAAATCCTGAGGAGAATGCCAGGAAAATTAAGTACAATATAAATAAAATTGTGTGTGCATTTTAAGATGACCAAGTTCCTGCTGGTATGGATGTAAGTTGTTTATCCCCCACAAACATACCTGAGAGATTCACAGGATTAGCATTCCTAGAGACAAAGAAGGTAAGACAATTTTTTTAAAAAGCTACCACTTCCAAGGTATATTATCTATAGCTAACAAGCAAAGTATGTTTGTTACTTTAGTATGCACAAAGGAGAAAGGGTGGAAAATTCTATCAGATGAAAAGAAACTAAAAAAGACATGACTATTAAATGCATGATATGATTATTAGCTAAATATTAATATTAAATGTCCCAAATGTGGCCATTCTAATGTAAATACTTAAGAGTTCTTCATTCCTAAGGGACACATATAGAAGTATTTAGGTGTGAAATTTCATCATGTCCGCAGATAATTCTCATATGTGTCAGCAAAAAAACCAAAAATGTACATACAGAAAGTAAATGAAGCAAAGTAGCAAAATGCTAAAAGGTGCTGAATCCAGGAGAAAAAAGTAATAGGTGTTCATTGTACTATTCTTGTAACACTTTATAACATTCAGATTTACGGGTATTAGATATTGTGAGCAAACTAAATAGCTGATTTGGAAAAATATGTTTTTAGCGTTTACTTCATAAAAAAGAAAATTTCAAGAAAAGCACCAGGATGACTGCGGGCCTATTCAGTGTGTTAGATTTAGGCATTTTATCTTTGCTCAAATTGTTAAAGAATGGTGAATTGTTTCATGGTTTTTGTATTTGTGTCTAATGCACGTTTTAACATGATAGACGCGATGCATTGTGTAGCTACAGTTTTCTGGAAAAGTCAATCTTCTAGGAATTGTTTTTCAGATCTTCAATAAATTTTTTCTTTAAATTTCAAAAAAAAAAAAAAAAAAAGAATAACTTCAACCTGCAGCTTTCTCACACAGATGGGAAGGTGTGGAAGGTGGGTGTGAATCACACATGCTTCTGGCAGCGCCAGAACTCCATAACTCTGTGCATTTTCCTGTGGGGGATGCCTAGAACTATAGCAGCTAAAGAGGGGGCCGGGCTAGACAACATAGAAAAGATACTTGCAAAGTTGCATATTCACACCCCGCAAATGGCCTGGCTCTAGGGGGGAAGTACAGAAGGAGAAGCCCAGATTAAAAAGCATGAACCCAGGTGATCTCTTCTTAATGGAGTAGGTGAAATTAGAGGCAGTTAGAAAGAGAAGCCAAGGCTGCAGACGCAACTCTTTGGCAGAGGTCACTCACTCTAGTTTACTGGCCCTCTTTGAGACTCCTACCGTTTCAGCTTTCAGGAAAAAAACAAAAACAAAACAAAACAAAACAAAACAAAAAACAAGACCCACTTCAGTTCTTAAATCAAATAAGAGTGAGTGGGTTACATGGGCAGGAGTTTGGGAAAACAGTAGGCCAGGGCCATGTGGCCAATGCTTTGAAATATTGTAATCCAAAAGAAAGGCAGGTGATCCCAGTGTGTTTCTGGTGGATGCTGGACTAAACAAGAAGGCTGGAGCTGATATTTGACATTTAATTTCCTTGAGCTTTAATTGGGGTTTTAAATTTTGTTTGGATTTTGACTTATAAGGGCGATAGGGATTAATCTGAAGAATTATAATTCTCCTTTAAAATTTGTTAAAAGTAGTGCCCCTCTTTAAACTTGGGATACATTTGTTATATTAATTAATCTTTATTTTACCCCTTTGCTTCACCTGGTAAACTATGTTAGACAAATGCATTGAGTCAAATTTGGTGCAGGAGTTAGAATAAAGCACAGATCCTTAATCTTTGAGTAGGTGAATGTCTTGCTCTGACCAAGTGAAAAACATCAGGAGAAAATGGTAAAGAACAGTGCTAGTTCCAATTTACACCCACACCGGAGGGGGTTAAATCAAGAGGACCTTTTAAAATTTCTTTTTCTGTGCAAAAACTATTCATTTTAGCACTGAAAGACTCAAACTAACTGCAACAGCTTTAATTTGCTTGGCTAATAAATTACAAGCACATGTGTTTAGCTGGAAGCTTCTAGTACGGTTCTTTAACCAGTGGAGCCAGGGTGACCACCACCCCAACAACCTTGTTCTGTCTCAGACTTGGAATCTCAGCCTTCACAGGCACCCACGCAGCTGCAATTCAAGTCTGCTCAGGATCAGGAAGCCAGAAAAATTCACTGGAGTAGAGCGACCAGTTTCACTTCAGAATGTCTCATTTATTGAATTAGACCTGAATAGGCAAACTGAGCTACTACCTGCTTAGTAAAACTAAATAAATACTCAAATGATGAAAACAATAAATTAATATGTTCTGTGCTTCACATTGAAAGAAAGCAGTCAACAGCAAGATAATTCATTGGTTCCTTCCTGATTATCCAGTAGCCTGAATCTTAAGATGGATGCTAGCTACAGCTTTGACTTTTTATCCCTAGACGGCTTAGATGAACTTGCTGTGATCCAGAGGTGTTCAAGTACTTCTCGTGGAGTTGGCCTTTGGCTCAGATTATGCTTCAACAGCCTGGTAATGAGGTCAGGGAATATGAATTCAGTCTGTGATATTTGATATTCTGCTTTGCAGGTCTCTTGGCATGTGTGTGTTTCCAAGGGTCTCCCTGGCAGCAGCGATATTTCCCTTTCAGACCCAGTCTTCTGACCTGAGGATGAGCCCTGCACATGGCTGGCTTAGTCTTCATCATGAATTTCTGTAGTAAGTCAATACAAAGCTTGGGAAAATTGTCCAAATGTTTTGGTTCCTTCTGCACTCCTTGCTTTATAACAGAAGAAAAAGAGTAACAGTTATTTGTATGATTGGCAAGTTTGGGAGAAGAAATTCATTGCACCCTTTCCTAACCTTCCTTGAGACCAGCTTGGTACAAAGAGTGCCTGTCGGGTGCTGTCCACACGCTGTTAGCTCATTGGTGTGTGGGCCACAGGACTGTGTTAACAGACAGGGATTAAAGTCCCCACAGGACTAGAGAGTTTGGGAACCTTGTGAGTCTCAGACCTGGAGCTGCACCTTTCTGATCTGCAGCCTTGAGGATCACATTTCTATTTCTGTTTCTCACTTGCTCATATATGTCTTGTTTTAAATTAGTTCTACACTTGCGAGGAAAAGAGAATTTGGGCCTTCCAAGACCTTAAGAAATGAAGGACAGCGCCTATTCCTGGTTCTTCCTGGTTTTTAATATGTCTTCTGTCTCTACTTAACACTGCCAACAAAGCCCCATAATTGATGGGGCTGTTGGAGTTAGAGCGTCGGTTACGGAATTTGGGCGTGGCTTCAACAGAGGGGAAGCCGGCTCCTCTGTGCTTGTGTGTTTCTTTAGACAGGAGCTGGCTGCGATGACCTCACCCCTTTCTAAGTAGAGGAAAGGGATATTGTGATGCAAAAGTAAAGCAGCCGGTCCCCACCGTCGCTGCAGGCTGTCGTTTGAGCGAGGTGACATTGTGATAGCTGTTAGAACTTGGGCATTGTCACTCTACCCCTCAAAAGGGGATGGCCTCAGGAAGAAGGGATTTTGGGAGGCTTGTGTACAGGTATTCACTTCCCGCATGCCAGAACTGCCATGCATGATTATGAGCAGGGTCTTCCCTTTTTTCTTTTCCATTTGTTAGTTTTGAGACAGGATCTCATTATATAGGGGAGTGGCTTCTCTTTCCTGAAGGTACATGAAACACTAATGTGTCTGTCAATCTGACAGGCATCCTCTAGGAGGTTCCCTATAATCCCTCCCTCTTGGCAGTCACACTTTTGTATTGGCCCTGTGAGACTGGAATGGCATTTAAAATACAGTTGTATAAAGACTGCGGCTGTCGCCTTGGGTACTTTCCTGAGATGCTGTCCTGAGAGGTGCCAATTGCCTGGTCACAAGTTATTCCTATGGAAAGACCCACTGGCAATGGAGGCTTACTAACCACCATCTGAGAGATGCTGGAAGCATTACTGTCTCTCACTCCCATCTGAAGCATGAGATCCCGGCCCCAACTGGCAGCTTGACAACAACTGTATGAGAAAAACCATATTCATTACATTAGTGGCCAGAGCTGTCATAAGAAAATACCACAGCATGGATACCACAAACAACACAAAATTATTTTCCCTTTGTTCTGCAACCTGGAGGGCCTAGAGGAAGGACTTCTAAGAACCGCTTTCTCCCTTGATCTGTTTCTCTGTGGCTTAAGGAAGGCAGCTTTCTGGCTGCTTCTGCCCACGGTTGTTCCTCTGGGCACACAAGTCTCTTGTGTCTCTTTTTCCTCTTATGGGGAAGACAGTCCTGTCATACCGTTGGATGACAGTTCTAACGCCTTGTTTCAACTTATCTTATTCTTATCTTTTAGGTCCTATCACCAAATACACTCAAGTTCTGAGGTGCTAGGCATTTATCTTTAGCATATAGAATTTTACACTTTCAAAACGCTTTATTACTTTTTTAATTTTGATTTTTTTCTTGCTACATGCTCGTAGTACCTTATGATTGCCTTCTTGGTGGGACTCAGTACAGGCACAGGACATACCTTAAATCTGGAGTGACATAAATCAGATCATAGCAGGTATTATATTGTTCTGGATTCCAGACCCACAGAACCTTTGAGATGAAAAAAATTACTATTTTAAGCTACAAAATATGAAGATGCATGTTACACAGCAATAGCTAGCTTGTAAAGTGGATGGAATGTCTATTCAATGAAATAGAGAATTAAGTCTTCTAATGATCTGCTTATGTCATTTTCCTGTTGAATTAAGGCTGGATCTCCCTGCTCCTCCTTCAGTGAGCATGATTCCACTCCCAGTATGAACAGCTCACCAATAGGGGTCTTCCAGTTTTAATCATCAACCTTTGATGGTTTTGTTGCAATTAAGGGGATTTTTCAGGGCAAATTATTGAAAACAATATCTGCTTGAAAAGTTCTATTATGGAATTAGAGTTCATTACGGGATATCTACCTCATTGAACATTTAACTGACATTCAGTTACTGTTATGATTTCCCTAATTTTATTATCAACCAAATCATTGATACGCAGAACAAATGAAGTTATGTAAGATTATATGATACAGTTTCTCCAGAGTGACTTATCTTGATGATGTATTTACTGTATTGCATTTTAAATGTCTTAAAATTCTATATCTATCTATCTATCTATCTATCTATCTATCTATCTATCTATCTATCCATCATCTATATCCTGAACTCCTACTGCAGAATTTTGCATATAATGTCTCCAAAAGTATCAAATATTAAATGTGAATTTGTTCATAAGTGTTAAATATTTGCTCTTTTATCTCCTTGCTGGCATGACAGTTATACTGTGGGTCTTTCATGTCAGGTTGCATTTAATCTTGTAAACAAGCAGAAAACAAATTTTTACCAAATACAAACTATCACCTCAGGCTTCTGCTTAGCTTCCCTTTGCTGTCCACAATGAAAACATTCAAAGTGCTGTTTCACTCCCCTTTCGTTAAGCATAAGTCAGTGCTATAGGTAATCTTCCAGAAAGGTTCTCATCCTTGAGACCAAAATTTAGCCCCCAAATAGCCATATTGTAAAGGAATAGTAATCTAATTTTAAAAGACAGAGAAAAAAATCAAAGATATGATGTCTACATATCTGTGTATGTGTCTGTGTGTGCATTACATACAAAGCCACCTGTGTACATATATTTTGTATCTATTTATCTGTTTGTGCATGTACAAGGGATGCTAGAAAACTATAGCAAATGTGTAAATAAACATTTAATGCAATGTAAGACAATGGCCATTCATCTCCCTCGAAATACTCCTCCTTGCTCAAGCACACTGGTCTCATCATTTTGCCGCCTTCTGAAGCAGTTCAGAAGTCACCTTTCATGGTCTTTAGGAGGTCTGATCAAGTATGGAAGATGATGATTCCCAGTGCCATCCAGTGAAGAATCTTTGTTCACAGGATCTGGCAGTGTGCCATTTCCAGCCCCTCTACCAAGTCAGTGTGACTGCAGAAGGTAAATGTTTTGAATAAATTCTGGATACCAGGACAGTACAACTAAAAACACTCATAAAAGAGGACCATGCAGCTACTTCAGAGGCAAGAGCCGTGGGTTAGACATGTTGGAAGCAAGGAGGAGTATTTTGAGGAGGATTAAAATGGCACAATGTCTTTTCCTATAATAAATTTTTCATTGTTTCTATTACACTTTGTAAGCACGTATCCATCTATCTACACAGTTTTGGAGGGCTGGTTTCATTGTTTCTCTCCAGACAGTCCCCCTTATATTTAAAGGGCAACAGAAGACAGAAAGGGTTGGCACATCAGCAAACGCGGCTCACAGAGGAGCCCCTCTGGTGAAACAGGTGAGGATGCTATTGTGAGGGTGTTTGAGAGCTGACAACACACGTACTAATGACCCATTATAGTATCTGCCTCTTGAGCCAGTGAATTATGATGTAAAAGAACAACAGCATTTGCCTAAATTAGTAATATTTGTACAAACCAGTACTCAATGAAGACCTTCTGTCTGTTGTCAAAGCACCTCAGAACTTTCACTGCAGTTTTCTGTTTCATTCCTGCTCACAGCTTATAACACCTCATTCAGGTGCTTCCCGGTGCTGTGAAAATTGCTGAGTAGTAGTGCACAAGTAAGAGGCAGGAGCCCGTAGAGTCAGCACGGCAGGGCAAAACAACACACAGCCCTGCTGACGCATCTTTTATGAAAACATCTTTTTATTCAGCCTTTATTTTCCCTCCAAATTAAAAGTTGGTGCACTCATATCACAGGAAGATAATAGATTTTCATTATATCTAGAGTGCGAAAGTAGAGGCAAAGGAAAAAACACCAGGGCTGGGATGAATAGGAGATGACAACTTGACCAAATGGGAGGTGGCAGGCCTGCCGGCTCCATGGCACAGCGGCAGTGACAGGCCATTAGAGATCAGAATGGGGCAGATGCAAGGGAGGCAGCCGCTGTGCGTGGGAGTGTGCAGGCTCCTCTCCACTTGTAGCTTGCACAGTGTGTGTGGAGACAAACGCTAATACATGGCTTCGAAAAATGCAGTCGGGTTAAGAAGAAGGGGGAGAGGGAGGGGGAGAGTAGAGTCTGAGACCGAGTACTCCAAGTTTAAAGGAAATTAAGGACATCCCCTCATCCCTTAACAGAATAGAGGGGGGTGAGGTTTCTCACATTATTTAACAATAAATTTAAATATTTCACATGAGCGCATAAAAATTTAAACAAGTTTTAGACATCATCTGGCCTGTCTACACGAAACATCACTTGCTCTCTTAGACATGAATTAGGCATTTTTCTCTTAACTTTTGCTTTTTATCTTTCTGCTTCAGTATAAATAGAAAATATGTGAATGTAAACATCTTTGTTTGCCAATATGTCTATTTAACTGGGATGCACTGCTTTACCAGTGTAGACAGCTGTATGTGGTTCTGAAATTAATATTGTAATCACTTCTATAAATTTAAATATTTAGCAAGCTAATGTTGTTTTGGAATAAATAGTTTGGTCTACAACGTCTGGGATAGAGTCCTTAGAGATGTGCTCACGTCCATGAAATAGTGTGTGTGTGTGACATCAGCCGAAGTTGTTTACCAGCCTGTTTTCCAAACAATTCACGTTTTTACCTGTTCACAGGGGCATATCAACATAATGCATGCTGTGAAATGCAAACTTAATGTGATATATTTAAATACTGAATATTAAATAATCTTTGCAAATATTGCCAACATATTAAAAGTTTGAATATAGGGATGGAAAATATAAACTGCCGGTGAGACTTATAGATGGCATTATTGATGAATTGTGTGATGACTTGAACTAAAGTATAAGGAAAAATAATCTCCAGCTCACAGACTCAACTCTGCCATGTACATGAAGCGGAAGACAGAAGACGTTGAGATGCTGCTGTGGAGGAAGAGCGTATCAGACCCCGTCCTCCACCACGCGCCACCATTTCAGGTTTTAAGACTGTGAAGCAGATGTTTCTGAACATTCATTTGTTTAGACATGACATGTAGTGAAATGAAAGTATGGAACATTTACTCAAATACACAAATCTGCAAAAATGAAACTAGAGAAAACACATTTAAATGAATCTGCTTAAATTTATTTCTCTAAATGTGCGTTATGAGACTATGGAATTTGGAAATTTCAGTGCAACACAATTTACGAATTATACGCTTTAAAAGCCCATTTTCCTTTTCCACAGTTGCTTTTATATTTTTAATTAAAACTTATTATTTAGCAATTTCATCATTCCACTCATCACCAGACTATATTCTAAATCATTTGTGTTTACAGCAAATAACACATTACTTTCAAAGCATACATATAAAGCACTTTTAAAGTTAGTGAAAAGAATATGCCTCAGTTTTTCAGTAAAATTTTAAAAGTGGAGATCCAAAGACATTTGTTTGAATCCCGATGGTAATATTACTATAAAAAGCTCCTGAAGATTTTAATGCACATTCAAATGCAGACATTCCTGTTACACAAAAGGGTGAGTTTCTCTTATTTTCTAGGAATGATTGGTCTGAAACAAGAGACAAAAGATGAGAAAGGACATGGTCTCTTTCTACTTGGAGCTCACATTTTAATACAAGAAATTGAACCTAAACACATGGCTGGTAAGATAGAGAAATATTTACAATACCATAAAAAGGAAGATGAGATTGAAGGAACTAACCCTAGAAAATCCAGTTTATTCCCATGAGGATGTTGGCTTGGATTATGTAGTGTAATCATTCTTTAGAAAACAGCTGAAGTGCTGAGTGAAATATAAGAATATGTCCTTAAGGACACTGAAAAGAGGGTGATACTGACAGAAATTATGTGAAAAAATTTAAAGTCTAGGAATTGGGAGTGATAAATAGTATACTAGGTACTATGTCTCAGTGGCTTTGCTGAGTCTTGATGAAACTGGCCTTTCCTTTGGACAGTGTCGTGCATTATGGGAAGCACAGGGGAAAGCCTATATCTTGGCTAAGTCGAAGGCAGAGTCTTTGGGCAACCACTTGCTGTTAACTTAGAAGTGCAAAGGAGGCTTCACTATGGAGAAAAGTAAAAGCTGAAAGAGTGAGCTGGAAAGTAGTTGTTTCATTTTTGTTTTTTGGTTTTGTTTTCAAAAAATAAACTTTGACTCCCTGGGAAAGCAACTACAGGGCATTTTGGGTGCGGTCTTTATTTATTGACTATTACTGGTATTATATGTTTGCAATACAAAGTGATTCTTACTGTCTTAGTGATTCGGTACATATCCACACCACATCTTGGTAATTTTTCCTATCCTTTCTCCCCTTCCCCAGAGCCTTTTCCCGTCTCAAAAAAAAAACTTCCTGTTTCCTATCATCTCAATTCTGCTTTGCTTTCTAAATTACTATTGAAAACCTGGTTAAGAAACCCTAAGTTATTGCAGGCTGATCAGGCCCGCAATCTCTCAAGCAGGTGGATGGATGAAAGTGTCAATAAAAAGACACTTGATTTCAGGGCTTCCAGGAGGGCCTAATTCCTTTCCAGCTTCTATATTCTCTGAATTAGCGCAAGATTTTTCTGGGTTGCCCTGTTTTTATTAGGTTTTCAAATAAGGGAGGGGGGAGTACTGAAGAAAATGCAGGAATCTGGGCAGGACTCGGGAATCCTTTCAAGGACTCCTCCAAGTATTATTATGTTAATTTAGGAGAGCTATGTTATCTGCAGGAAGGCCTTCACAACAGGGCTGTAGCCATCGTTTCCTTAAAGTTAATAGGCATAGGAGCCAGACTTCCTCAGCTGTGGTCACCTTGTCCTTGAGGCGTCACAGCTTCACAAGCCAATACAGGCCTCAGCAGTGACCAGTGACTCATAAAGTTCATTTACTATAATTCAGTTGCCCATCTGCACACAAGGTGCATAAGACTCAGACAACTCCCAAGTAAATGTGAAAAGCCTGCACAGAGCCACTTTACAGTGGTCCCCAGCAATTACTTTTATTCTGATTTTCTTGTGTAAGAGAAACCATGTGACTACACCTTACCTATCTGATCCATTTCACTTAGAACTGTAGTCTTATGTCCATCCATTTTCTTACAAATGACTCACTTTTATGCTTCTTTCTAGCCATTGTACATACATTCCAGATTTCCTTTATGTACTCATGTGCTGATGGACATTTAGGCCTTTCATAATTCAGCAGTCATGAATTGAGCTTTGGTAATTATGGATTTGGATGCATTACTATAACATGGTGACTGTAAGTCTTTCAGAAAGATACCCAAAGGAGGCATCAGTGACTAAAATGGAATTTCATTTTTTAGGTTTTTTTAAAAACTCTACATGGATTCAATAGTGGTTTTGCTAGTGTGCATTCCCAGCAGCAATGCAGAAAGTTCCTTTCTCCCTACAGACTCTTCAGTGTTTGCTGTTTTCTGAGCCCTTGGTGGTAGCCATTACTGCAGACATAATCTCAGTGTTGTTTTGATTTGCCTTTCCCAAACATGCTTTTCTAGCTGCTTTTTCTTGTGGTTTAGACAAAATACCCAATACTCAAAGTTAAAGGAAGGAAGGTTTATTTTGTTCACAATTTATAGAGGTTTCAGTTTATAGCTGGCTGGCTCCAAGGCAGGGTGGCTTGGCAGAGGGGCCTCACAGAGGAGGAACAGTCCATGGCAGGGAGAAAGCAGCAACAGCACCGGGCAGTGAGTGATGGTGGCAGCCCTGCATCTGTCCTTTATATTCTATCCAGGCTGCATGTCACGAGAGCAGGTACCACTCACACCTAGGGTGGACCTTCCCATTTCCTCTACACAGAGCTATCCCAAACCAATCAGTGGAGTAAGCTAGTAATCACACACCCTTGGTTCCAGCATCATATACTTGATCTCAGCATCACAGGCTCTAGATTCGACCACCTCTGGAAAGCCCCACCTATGATGGCAGAGGGTTTTGGGAGGACATCCAAACACAAGCCATAACAGATGCTCAGCATGTTTTAGGTACCTAATACCCATTTACATATTGTTTCATAGAATGTCTGTACATTGCAAATGTCCATTTGATTGGATGTTTTATTGAGGCGGTCTAACTTTTTTGAGAGTTTATATATTCTAACTATTACTCCTCTGTCCAAGGAATGGTTAGAATATTTTTCTGACTTTTGCAGACCATCTCTTCCTTTTATTCATTTTTCTTCTTGATGTCCAGGTTTTAAACATTTTTATATAATCTCATAAGTTGATTCTTTATATTAATTCTTGTGTAGTTGAAGTTCTGTTCAGGTGATTGTCTTAAATCTGAGTAAAAGCAGCAAAAATGAAAAAAAACCAAAATGATGGGCAAACAATCTTAGATCAAAATTTCAAAGCATCCCCAAATCAAAATATCTAGAAATTCAACAATAGCTGAAGCCCTGAAATTACTGGAGGTAATACTGGAATAGAAAGAACCAGGTAAATCCACATAGTTTTCAACAGAACTTGTCTCCCCCTGAAGTTTCAGATATTAACATAGATTGTGACCATTCATATGTATGACTTAAAGTAAGATATCACAGCTATGAGACTTCTGTGAATGTGAGCCAGCAGGAACACAAGCTCTAAAAATGTTACAGATGCTGGAGATGTGGTGCAAAAATTATAAAATACATATGCTTATGCTATGTAATGATAAGATACATGAAATTGTAAAACATTTCAAAGAAATATTAAAACTAAAATACTTAGAAGGTAAAAAAAGGAAAAAAATAAATCCTACGATAGGCAAAAATATAGTTACATACAAATAAAATCCAATTATTCTTTTAAAAATAAGAATAGACATAGTCACAAAGAAAATTAGTAAAACAATACTGGTTAGGAGAAAAAATAAATGACAAAAATTTAAAGAAAGCAAAATGAAAAAGATATTCACAATAGAACAAAAGAAGAAAAATAGAGACTATAAAATATAAAGCGAAGGACAAATGCAGTGGAATGTGTGTATCCAGCAAGTACTTTAGTCCTGTAAATAGGGGGGAGAGAGAGTATATTAGGAAAAGTAATGTTTAAAAAAAAGCCTGAAAACTTCCCTTGCTGCTATAAAATAGCAAAGTGGAAATTTACCAAATGTACCAAATTCCCAAGCTTTATAAAGAAAAAACTAAATATTAGCCTAGATGTACTTTTAAAGAAAGTGAAGAAACCTAGTCAAAGTAAAGTACCTTGGTTCTAAGGATAAAAAGAATCCTGAAAGACTGTAGTTCAACTTAAGAGAAAAAAGGATAGAATGGTATTTCTACTCTGCTAAGGGAAAATAAGGATCGCTTAAAAATTTATAAGAACAATATTTTTCAAGGAGAATAGAACCAATTATTTCAAGTAAACAAATTTATTAACATACATTATATATATATATATATATATATATATATAATTATATGTGATCATAATGATAGCACTTGGATGTACAAAAATATATAAATATTATGTGGGTATACATATGTATACATATATATAATCTGACATATATATTCAGAAGAACCCTATTAGGCAGCACTTTAATTATCCAGTTTTTTAAAATGTGAAAACCAGAGCATACAAGGCTCATCAGTTTTTCCAGTACCACAAAGCTACTGCAAGACAGCACAGGGTTTTAAGAGTCTCTGTCTCCAGGGACTCTACTCCTTTCTACCATGATAATTGGCCCTCACAAAAAGGTAACTATTCCACCTTCAATAGTTATTACTAGTAATGTAAATTTCTAAGAAATTAATTTTACATAATATAAAAAAGAACTAAATGATACTAAGAAGCAGTTAAAAGAAAAGAAATGTATAAAGACATATATTCATACAAATAATTGACTAAATAAATCAGTCACTGGTAATTGTTTGAAAAATTCAAGATTAAATTGATGTAATAGAATTGCATATATGGTAAGAGGGTAAAATACAATTAGAGCTATTTTAAGGTCATTGTATTACTCCTTCCGTTAAGAGTTTAAGAGCTACAGGAAAAACCATTTTCAGTGCTAAGATAAATCTTAAGCAAAAGAATATTGACAGAAATCAGAGCAAAAACTAATTTTTTCCAGTGTGCCTATTATGAGACAGGTGCTAGTATTTCCCAGGCACTGTTATGCTGTCTTTAAAATCACTCTATGAGACAGAGTTGCCTAAGGGAATATGACTGGCTAGTTAGTTACTCAATGTCTTTAAAACTCATTTTTCTAAGTGATAAAACCAATCTCCTAAAAATCTGCTGGGTAGAATGTGAAGCTTAAAGAAGATTATACATATTTGTACATTATATCCATTTGATATAAAGGAGAGGATTTTTCTCCCAAATGTTTTAGATTTTAGTGTTATTATCACCCATAACATATGAAGGTCTCTACATTTACATGGTGTGTGTGTGTGTGTGTGTGTGTGTGTGTGTGTGTGTGTGTGTATGTGTGTGAAAAGTAGTTAAATTTTGGTTATTTCTTAGGAAGCTTAGACATCTTGCCATGAAGACTTCTCAGCTCTTCCTGCCCTGGTTGCTGGCAGTCATAATAGTTGCTGACACTATACTGCATGATGTAGTCCTTTCTTCTTTTCTGTATTTTTTTTAAGATTAGGAAAACTTATTGGGAAAAAGGAATGGCGAATAGGAATGGGGTGGTGGCGGCAGGAATAGGTCCTGAGAGACAGGAAGGGTCCTGAGTGGGTTGCCAATGATCCCACCTCTCAAAGGAAGTTTCATAGAGCAAAATCATGAGGGGGTACAATGCGGGTCAAAATTATGATCAACCAATAAGATTGCAAGTGTAGTCATTTAGGCAATACTGATCCAATGGCACCAATATTGACCCAATGGGTAGGTGGGTGACATCATTAGTCTGTAGTCTTAGTCTTCATCTTAGTCGTAGTGGTCTTGGTCTTAGCCTTAGTAGATAGCAGTGGACAGTCCACCCCTAATGAGATAATAGGAAATCTCAAAGAGGTGATACCAATAATCTGAAGCCTTCCTTCATCCCTCAGGGAAGTATGTAAGACAAGCCATTGTGACTTGAACCTTCAGATCGGCCTCCAGTCACAGTCCTAATGTCTTCACATCTCCTGCACTGACTCCCTCGAGGGTCCAGCCTGTCTGACTGCTAAATTATGTTGAAATATAGTGAAGTCTTTCTTTTTGCCAGTGAAACATTTATTAGTTTGTTAAAATTTGTTAAAGTTTTTGATCAAAATAGTTGGAACAAATATACACAATCTTGTTTTACTAGAACTTTTTTCTAATGGACCAGCGTTGACTAATGCTTGAACAACTCCATTCCACATCTCAGACATAAACTGTACCACAATCGGGACACAGTATAATTGTTTTTAAATAAAATAAAGTGCTTTAGGTTGTCAATTTCTAACTTAATGTCAACTAAAGTGACATTCTGCTAATATTTATTCAGGGTAAGGATGTTTTGTTCTTGCACGTTATTAGTAATCGAAATGTACCTTAACTTTAGCAATGGTGTGTGAGTCCTGGCACTACATCCCTCTAGAGGACACTGAGTGAGTGCGTGGAAATCCCACAGAAGCAAGCTCCACTTACTCAGTGTAGGTAGACCGCATTATTTTCTGTGTTAGGAAGTCTTGATTTTTGATATCAGAGATCTGTTGAAATAAACCAAGGTACTAGAAGCATAACATAATTAAAACTGTTTAATTCTACTGGCCTTAAATGCGGTCTTCTCCTTATAAACTGAACATTTCATGTAGTCAGAGGGAGGCTTCTCCGGCATGAATAATTTATTCAGCATCAGACTCCTGGTTTCAGCTCACCTTCTTCTTTGGTCACTCACTATTCTCAGATACACTCCTGCTGGCTTTCCTGCTTACCTCTGGAGACCGATAATGTGGTTTTATGGCTGGTTTATCACCAAATTAAATAGACCCTTTTACAGCCTTTGTCTCTCTTGCATCATACACAGCATTTGGTGCTGCAAATATCTTTTCTCTTGAGCTACTTTCTCCCTCTGGCCTTTGGAGATGGTATTGTTCTTATTCTTCTGTGAGTCTGGTGCGGAGCCTTACTGAGAATATTGTTGTTGATCTTCTTTCTATATCTACAAATCCTCTGTTGTGATAGGTTATGACAGGTGAAGTCCACTGGATTGCAAAACACCTAAAAGATTACTAGAGCACACTTCTGGCTGTGTCTCCATAGATCATTGGTGTAATATGCACATGGACCAGGAAACTGAGGGATGAGGAATGGTGGTCAATTACCATAAGCTTAATTAACCGGTGGCACCAATTGTAGGTCCTGTAACAGATGTGGTTTCCTTGCTTGGGGAGATTAATACATCTCCTAGTATCTGATATATAGAGCTGTTGATACTGAAAATGGCCTTTTCTCAACTCTCCACCATAAGATCCACCAATTTGCTTTCATCTGGGAGGGCCAGCATGACACCTTCTCTGTCCTATCTCAGTAGTGTACTAACTCTCCAGCACTGTGCTGCAATTTAGTTTACAGGGAACTTAGTTTTCTTTCTCTTCCACCAGGTGTCATACTGGTCCCTTACAGTGATATACTATGTTGAGTGGACAAAGTGGGTAAGAGGTAGCAGTGAGTCTGGACTTGTTGGTAAAGCATTTGTCTGAGGATGGGAAATATATCTACACAAAATTTGAAGGTTCTGCACTCGGTGATGTTTCTAGGAATCTAAAAGTGTGGGACAGGCCATGTAGGATAGATGGATAACCCCTCTAAGGTCAAGAATAGGTTGTTGCATCTGAACCCTCTACAGCCAAGAAAGAGGTACAACACTTAATAGCCCCGTATGGATTTTGAAGACAAAATATTTCTTGGATATGTTACTCCAATGCACTTGCTGAGCAACTTAAAAAGCTGCTAGTTCTGAATGGGGCTAAGAGCAAGAGAAGGCTTTGCAATGGGTGCAGGCTGCTTGGCTATATGATCCATAAGATGCAGTGGCACTTGAGGGGTCAGTGGTAGACAGGGTTGCTGTGTGCAGCCTCTACCAGACCCTTGTAGGTAAACCAACCACAGTGAAGGTCTGTAGCATCTGGAGGAAAGCTCTGAAATCATCTGCAGACAATGACTCACCCTGTGATAAACAGCTCCTGGCCTGCTAGTGAGCCTTAGTGGGAACTGAACATGTGACTCTGGGGCCTCAGCTTCCCTTGTGGTTTGAGCTGCCCACCATGAATGGGGAGCTCTCTGACCAAAAAGCCATAGATGTAGATGTGCACAGCAATAGGCAATCATAAAATGGGGAAGCTCCAGAAAGAACATGTAAATTACATGAAGTGGCCCAGATGCTATGGTTCCTACTCTTGCTTTGCTGCTCTCTGTCCTCTAGCATGCACCTACAGCTTCATGGGGTGTGCACTTTGACAGAGAAGACTACAACATGGTTTATATATGGTTCTGCATGTTATGCAGACACCACTTAAAGAGGACATCTGCAACATACTGAAGCTCCTTTCTGGGACATCGCTGAGGGACAGTGGTGAAAGAACATCATCACAGTGGGAGGACCTTTGGACAGTGAACTTGGTCACATGTTTTTATTTTAAGAAGGAAGGTTAGCTGTGTAATAATAGACTGGGCTGTAGTTACTGGTCTGGTCAGATGGTCAAGGACTTGGAAGGAAGATGACTGGAAAACTTGTGACAGACGTATCTGAAGGACAGTTATGTGGATAATCCTCTACTCAAATGGGTTGAGTATGAAGCTGTTTGCTTTCCTCACAAATGCTTCCTAAAATGTGACCTTAGGAAGAAGGGGGATTCAGTAATCAAGTGGATAGGGTGACCTGCACTGTGGACTGCAGTTAACCACTTTCCTCAGCCACTCTTCACTGTCCAGTGGGCTTATGAACAAAGTGATCAGGGTGACAGGGATGGAGGTTATGATGGGTCCAGAAGCATGGCCTTCCGCACACCTGAATGCATCTACTGCTGAATACCCAATATGCTGGGAATAGGGAACAAAGAAGGACAGAAACCCTTATATGGTGTCATTCCCTGGGACAAACTTTGTGAGACATGGTAATCATCTATCTTTACTGGATTGTCCTTACTGAAATAGACACTTGAGGTATTAGACTTGCCTTTCCTGCTGATAATGGTTGTATTAAAACTCTCAACTATGGAGTTACACAATGCCTCATGCACAATCACAGGATTCCGCCCAGCATGACTTCTGACCAAGGAATGCACTTCATGGCAAAGGAATTGCACCAGTGGGGACATGCTCATGGAACGCACTGGTGTTACCATGTCCATCACCACTCAAAAGTAATGCAGTTGATAGAAAGGTAGAATGGCCTTTTGAATATTTAGTCAAAATGTTAGTTAGGTGGCAGTGCCTCACAGGGCTTGGGGAAGGTTCTCCAGGTACATATGCTCAGAGTCAGTACGCAATATACAGTACTCTTTCTCCTGTAGCCAGGATTCATGACTCCGGAGTTAAGGGGGTGGAAATTGGAATGATATCACTCAGTAATACTACTGGTGACCCATGGCACCATTTTTGCTTCCGATTCCCACGACCTTAATATCTGCTGATCTGTTTGTCTCGATTCTGGAGAGGGGAAGACTTCTTTCAGCAAACACAACGCCTCCTTTGAATTAGAAGCTGAGAGTCTGCTGGCCATTTTTGGCTCTTTATTACTCTGAGTCTACAGGCTTAAAAGGGAGTTACGGTATTGCTGGAGTGGCTGATTCAGACTACTATGAGGAAATTTAACTAGTAAGGGTAAAATAAAATGTTGAGAGTGCAGTACATCTCATTTCGAAATATAATCATGCCTGTAATTAAGGTCAGTGGAAAATACAACCACTCAGTCCAGGCAGGTTTACAAATGGCTCAGAAATGTCAGATATAAAAGTATAAGTTACCCTTTCTTGTGAAGGACCAAGACTTCTGAGGTGCTTTTTGAAGGCCAAGGAAATACAGAATGATTTGTAGAAGGCAGTTGTAAATATCAGTTATGATAACAGAATCAGCTGTAGAAATGAGGCCTGCAATTACCACGAGTCATGCTTTCCTGTTGTTTAATATGCTTATGCATATGTATGTACATCAAGCATATATACTTGTTTTATTCTTTTTCTTTCTTATACCATGTAACATAACCTTGATGAGGTATTACTGGAATTTAAATATTGTTAAATCTACAGCATGATATTTAAATTGCAGAATGTCAGGAAAAGAGCAGGCAAGCATCAGCCCCCTAAAATTACTTTGCCTTCTTCTTAGGGGAGGCAAGCAGTGTGTCTCCACTGATACCAAGGACAGTTGCACCACGTGAAGCACAGTCAGGAACTTACTATAGTGTTTGGAGACAAGGTAAGGAGATGTGCTTGCTCATCAAGGTAGTGAAAGGGGGGTTTGACTGTTTCTTATCATATCTGAACTTGTGTGGATTGATGAATGCCTAGAATACCACTAGAGCACGCTTCCGAGTTTGTCTGTGGGGCATTTTGGAACATGACTGGGTTGCAGCTCAGCAACCTGAGGTCAAATAGCGAGCCTTGATTGAAGGAGGGCATCTGCTGGGATTGTGGCCCAAGAAGAAGGGAAAAGCAAGAAAGAGGAAGCTGGCTACGGTTTTTTAGAAGCTGTTTTTCTTGTGTGGGTCCATCTTTCGCTGCTGCTGTTGCCTGTGGACATCAAACTCCACGTTCTTCAGTCTTCCAACGCAGGCTGATGCCACTGCTTCTTCAGGGATCTTCAGTGTTTGGTTGGCACTGAATCCTTGATCCCTCTTGCTCTGTGGCCTGAGCAGCTATTGCATTGTAAAGCTCTCTGGTATGTGGACAGTGATTGTAGCCTGCTTGCTTCTGATCCTGTAAACCAATCCAGTAATTTCCTTTGCATAATTTTCAATTCTTTCTCTCTAGAGAACTTTAACCAATACATCCTGCTTATGCAATCTCAGCTTTTTCAAATGCCTCCAAATAAATACATATGAAATATACAACTGGAATTAAAGCTTCAAATAATTACATTGGAGATATATATTGCTGGCATAGAAGCTTGAGGTTATAGAGCCAGAGTTTATTTTTCTCTTTAAAATATCAAGCTTTCCAGATCCTTATACTAAAGCAATGTAAATCAGCTCTCAACCTGAATGCATATGGACAAGGTAAGGGTAGTCAGAAACTTCACTGGCTAATATAAACACGGCTTCCTTGTAATCCAGCACATCTGATTCTCTTCTGAATCCTCCTCAATTGTTTAAAATGTGCATTTTTGTGAAGGTGGGGGTTTGGTAAAATATAAACTTTATGATTTATAGTTATCTTGGTTAGGTTTGCTTTTAACTTTCTTTCTGGAGGCCCTGCTTGGTACCTTACCTCTTAAGCTTCTGAACTAAGAAAGGACACAGCAAGCCTTAGACACATCCTGTGGTTTTGGATCTTTGTTGTTCAATGCTGTGGAGTGGTACTTTGGAGTCACAGTGACTGAGGTCTGACTCATTACATGCAGCATTTAGAAAAATATGGTGGGGCTATGTCTTGATTTCTTGGCTTAAAAACCTGTAGATTTTCTTATGCTTTCCCTCACAAGGCTATAGTAACTTATAGAATCCTTGAGTTCTACTCTTTGCCTTGAGTGTAACAATATACAGAACTCCAGAAGCCTAAGCCCTCTGCTAGCATCCCATGCCTAGGAAAGTGGGTTGATGTTTCACAGCCAGCACAGAGCCTTGCAGCTTGTGGTGGTCTGGGGCTTATTTTGTAAGGTGAAAAAATACAATACAGGACACATATTTTATAAGATTATTTATAGTAGTCACCCAAAGAATGATATATAAATGAGTGCAGGAAACCTATCCATAGACTAAGATGAAGGAAACTGGCTGAGGGCCTGGATCCCATGAAAATGTCCTGCATGAGTCCAGCTGAAGACCTAGAGTTCATGACAGTGCCTCGCACAAGTCTACCTGGAGACCTGGAGCACATAACAACATCTCATGCAGGCCTGTTTCTTGGGTCTGCCCTGGGAAGGACCAAAGGTTGGTGGTGGAATCTAGGAAGTCTGTGCTGGCGGGATGAAGGATCTGTGCTAGCAGGCTGAGGGGTCTGCACTGGAGCCACGAAGCAATGCACAAAGTAACAACCAGAGCTCCCCTGAAAAGTATCACAACCATCCTCAGCAATAGTGAGGTCCTGAGCTCCTCCAATGGTGAAGGCAGTTGAGTTCCTATTAGGAAATACAATGCAGCAAGATTTTCCAGGAGAATGGCAGTGCACCGTCTTCCCCTCTGGAGCCAGGAAGTGATGCTCACAGTGAGGACCAGAGCTCCCCTAAAGTGAACCAAAGCCATTCTCAGTGCCGGTGAGATCCCGAGCTCCTTGGAGGATGAAAACAGCCAAGTTCTTCAAGAAAGCCAGCGTGACAAATTCCTCAAAAAGAACCAACACCTCCTTACAGCTTCTACCAGCTCCCAATAGCCTTTCTGTGTTGAGAACTGCCTAACTTCTTCTCCAGTTCTGCCTCTTATGCTGCTGGCAACAGTCTTCAGGTGGGCCTCCCACGCCCGGCACCATGCTTACACAGTTCCACTGGGGGTTACAAGTTGACCACCCATTGTGAATCCACTACATGGCTCCTCCTTCCCTCTCCAGGGGAGGACAGACTCAGCTCTTCCACTGTGAATTCACCCTTCCCAGAACTCGCTGAAGTGTAAAACATTCTGTTTCACTCTCTCTTCTTTGTTACCAGTGTCCTCTCCTCAACCTTGGGTTCACATGCTTGAGGGTGCTGTTGGCAGAAGGCTGCCATGCCCGAAGTTCCCTGTTGTCTCCTCAGAACAAAGATATCTGTTTCATACCTGTTCTGTGTGGCTGCTCTGGGATGTGAATGCTTGCTTTTCTGGCTGCACTGATAAGAGAGAATAATAGAAGGTTTTAAGATTAGGGATGAGGAATTCTGTTCCTTTGCTGACTGTTCTGTCCACATGTGTCTCGCTGGCAGTTTTACCTATGGAGTTGATTTCAGCTCCAGTTTGTGGGTTTCCACATTTCTTTAACAAGCTTTGTAGTATCCTTCAAAAGGCATGGACTCCACTTAGCAGTGGCCCTTCCTCAGGGAGTGTGGACCTCATAGCTTTGGGGCCCCTTTCCCAAGGTCCTAAGTTCTGGTAATGCTAAATTCCTTCCTTTTGTTTCCCAAGTATGAAAGTTGGCACCTGCTTACTGAGTTAATAGCTCCCTGTTTTATTTCTGCCCCTAAGTCTCCCAACACCTGTATGGCCAGCTCCCCATGGGACTTCAGGTGTTGAAACACCCTCTGTGCTTTCTCTTCCACTAACAGGACTTCAACTGATTAAATAAAGCCGCATAGTACGTAAAACAATGGCTTCAAGGTATCCATGCATAATCCCAAAAAACTATGAACCTGTGCAGGGAAAGAAATGAAGGCTACAGATAAGTTTCTGTTGCCAGTCAGCTGGTTGTGAGATAGGGACTGTCTAGGGGTGTAGAGATTATAAAATAGGCCCCTAAAAGTGAAAGAGAGAAAAGAGGCAGAAAAAGAAGAGAGGTGGGGGTGTGACTGCAGAAGAGCAGCTCTTAGACATGCACTCTTGTTAGCATGGACAATGAAGAGGGACACTGTAAGCCACGGACAGACTCTGGAAAGCTGAGGAGCAGGAGGAGGAGGAGATGGTTTTTCCCTAGAGCTCCATCAGGAAACACAACCCTACTGCCACCTTGATTTTAGCTCTGTACAACCTATTGGGCTATTAGCTTTAGCTCTGATTTTAGGTCTGTACGACCTATTAATGAGCAGAACTGTGAAGTAATGTTTTCATTATTTTCTGGCTTAACCTTGTGATAATCTGGTGCAGTAAAAATAGAAAATCAAAATAATGATTTATAGCATAGAACAATGACAAAATTATATTAGTGTGCTAAGACTTCTAATTTTCTATTGTGATATTTTCTTCTGAAATTCAGATAATTATAAATAATTTTATGGCTACTCACTATATCTCTCAAGTTGGCCTCAAAATCATGCTGATCTGTCTGCCTCAGGTTCCCCAGTGCTGTGATCACAGGTGTGTGCTACCATACCTCGCAACTGAAAATAAATTTCTACTACGCATCTGTCTCTCAATATTTAGGGACAAGGATTTCAGCAATCAACAAAGTGAGTTTTCATATTTGCTTCCAAGCCTAGTCCATCACTCCTATTTCTGATCTTTAACTTGTCCTGGCCAGGATCCTGTAACTCAGCTTGAATTTTTCTCCCTCTGTTATTCATTCCTGTTGCCATTTAATCAACTGCCAATCTAGTTGAGTTTTTCCTTGTGTAACCATTAATGCCTGTGATTATTTCCACCATTAGTATCATTTCTGTCACATTGTTTACAATGATCTTTGTCATATTTAAGTCTTTGAGTGTAATCATGCTTTAGCCTGGCCAGAAACTCTTTGCCATTTGTTTGCCTTTTTCTGCTAGGACAACTTCTACTCACCACTAGGTCCTAGGTTGTAAATTACTTCTTCCTGGAAGACTTTCTTGATCAAAGACTGACAGAGGTATCTCATCACGTGTCTCTATGACATCCTTTAAATCCTTTTTAGTTAATGAAATTACATGGCCATTTTGTTCTGGCATTTTCATTTTTAGAAGGATATTCATTAATTCTATATCTCTCAATAGTTAACACAATATCAGGGAAATTAGAGACATTCCTACATATTTTTGAATAGATGAATATGTATACAATTAAACTCAACTATTAAAATGCCAGTGATTCTCCTTCTATCATTGATTATAAAAAGGCATTTTGTATTTTTCCTTATGTAAAGTTTAAAAATATTTTGTGTATAATTCAATCTATAATAATTAAAGATAACATTGAATTTCAGTTCTTTCTTAATAGGCAATAGTTCCTGATTTTAAATTTCAGTGCTACAGGAATGACATTGGGCTAAGTTTTTAACTTAAGATTATATTGTCAATAAAGCAAATTACAACTGAAAATACTACATACACTCTAGAAAATGACAATAAAATAACAACTTGGGATTGTAGGAATGAAAAAAATAGATTTATTAAATAAGTAATTTTAGTAGTGATAAAGTTTAGACTACACAGGATTGTATTAATTTCCTGTAACAGATCATTTTAAACTCATGTTTTGTACAACAGAAATTCACTATGAATGCATGCAGGGAAAGTGTGAAATCTAAGTGCCAGCAGGATGATCATCTCTGAGGACTGCGAAGGGAAGTAATCCCAGGACTTTCCCCAGGCTTGGGGGTTAGAAGTCCATCCTGGGCTTTCCTCGCATAGATACAGGATTCCAATCTGTGCTATCTCCCTCTTCTCAGTTCTTTTTGTCCTGTTTATTTTTTCCAAGGGAGCAAAGGTTTATTTTAGCTCACAGGATGTAGTAGTTTCACATCATAGTCAGCTGGTTCCGAGGCCTGATGCCAGGGCAGAGGGCATGGTGGAGGTGAAATAGTTCACGGCATCACAGGTAGGAGCCAGCAAGTCTTTCTCCTTCCTTCCCTTTTTATTCCATTCAGGCTGCAAGCCTATTGGTTAATGTCTCTTTGTCTTGTCTTTTGAATCTTTCTCTTCTATTAAGGGCATTAGTTAATCCAGTATTTTATTTTGTTTTGTTGACTCTCAAATTACCAAACTAATTACATATGATCAGGTTCCACAAATTTTCAAACTATCTGAGATTTTGATATTCAGGAGGATATGAATTTTGAGGGAGAAAATTTAAAGTACTGCAGTAATAGTTTTCAATTCTTCAATTTTGAATTTCCCATATAGATTTTTTATTATACTGCAGGATATTAGAAAAAATACGTATTTTAAAGTAAGATTCAAATAGTATATTTGCTTTGGTCAAGATTAATTATCATATCCAGGATTTTAATCTTCTTAAAAATGAAAACATTTTAAAAATTACTTATACATTTTAACTATTTTATTTTATAATCTAACTATGAACATCATATTTAAAGTCAGATTTTTGTAATACTGAACATAATTTCTTTCCAATTGACTTCATGTTTATGGAATATTACCTTTTTATCATTTATTACTATTTTAATAACTTTTGGAATAGTCTTGACCACTTATTTAGCCTATATTTAGAAATATGCAATTAAATAAAACTTACACATTACCAATTATAGAAACAATGTTCACACTGAATGTAAATGTTCTTTAAGCATATCAGAATCATAGCTGATTTATAAAAATTAATACAATTTCACTGCTACTAATGGAAATTTTTTATATTTAGAGATATTATGAATGCTCTTTCTACCTTCAAAGATCGTATTTCCATTAACTAATTTTAAAAATTAAATTAGGAGTGTATAAAGTAACATTTCTTAATATAGGTCTGTGTAAATCTGGGCATCATGGTGAACACATTTACCTTTCTATGACTGCAAGATATGCAGACATTATCTGATTTCTCTGAAAATTATACACCTGACAGCTTTAATTTACGTCTTACTTTGAATAAATCACATGGCTTCTGTTATTAATCTCTCATCTCATTGGTGTATTTATAAAAGTCAGTGAGCATGTTTCCCTTATTTGTGCCCACTGGAATGTAGTGTTAGGAAACATTATCTTCAGGATCTTCCAAATAGTCTACTTCACACCTCAAGCGTTTATATCACTTGAAAAAAATAACTTGTAGTTCAGCAACAGACTGAACAGACAGAAAAATTAGAAAGCAATTTCTGATTTGCAAATGTCATAATTAAGCTTATAGAATATTACAAAATGTGAAGCTAGTGCTAAAATAATATCTGATATTTTTAAGAGTATTTAAATTACATAAATTAATTCAAGTTTAGTTAGCTAATTACTTTAAATTTCCTTATATTACTGGTAGTGAAAGATAATTCCTATAAATATTTTGGGTGTGGGTTTGGTACTGTAAAAACATCAGTAGTAAAAATCAAAGACAAATGTGGTCATCACATGGCATTGTGAGGGGTATGTGCCTTTTGTTGTCCTCTTGGGAACGGTGGACCAGTGTCCTGAGAGAGGAGTAGCCGCTCATTTTACTCTGGTTTAATCACTTTTTAAAAATGATCTCAAATTCTGTAAGAGTTAATGTGCTCATACCACAGTGATGCATGCCTACCTATGTTTACAGCGGTCCAATTCACAGTAGCTAAATCTTGGAAACTGTATATGTCCACCAACAAATGAATGGATAAAGAAAATGTGGTATTTGTACACAATGGAAAACTACTCTACCATAAAGAGGGATAAACTTGAGTCATTTGTAGTAAAATGGGTTGACCCTGAGAACATAATACTAGGTGAAGTATTTCAAACACTCAAGATTAGATATCACATGATTTCTCTTCAAATACACACACACACACACACACACACACACACACACACACAGGTATTTCAATATTCTATGAAATGTCAGACAGATAATAGGAAAAGAGAAAAAAAGGGTATTTCAATCCAGCATGGATGATGTACCTAAAAGTGTACCTTTTAGTACAATTGCCTTACAGGTTTTCTATGTCCTTTGGCTTATTAGTTTGGTTTTCAATCTGTATATATGATAATTTAGTTTATACTGTCATAAGTAAATGATTTTTCCAGGAAAAATAAAAGGGAGGTTAATGGAAATGTGAAAAAAGAATTTAAATGTGTTACAGCACATACCAATTGTGTGCTACAAACATATACTAATAAAAGTTAAAAAAATAAAACATATGACAAACCAAAAAATAAAAATAAAAATGATCTCCAAAATTAGTCCAGCTTTTTTTCTTTGAAACACAATAGTTTGGGCTACCATAAATTTGAAAGCATTAAGATCATCCCAAGGATGATTTTTAATATCATAGAAGAAAATTTGAATTCAATAATTAGAGGAAGTTTGAGAAATTCACAGGTATGTAGAGGTTAAGACACTCTTACATCACCAATGGGTCAACAAAGAACAAAGCAGGAGAAATTAAAAAATATATTGAAATTAATGAAATATATAGCTCAGTATACATTAGGGCCAATAGGAAATCCTTTCTTCAGCTGGGTCTACCAATTTTGAAAGTGAAGCAATTACAAGATTGTTTTGGATTCCTAAGATATTTGGAATAAATTATGAGACTTTTAGAATAATCAGCATCCATAGAGACAACTAATACAGGAGTGAATCCTCTCCCAGGGATAAACACATAGAGAGGGAGTTTAAAAGAACATTTTCTCGCTAATAGTATTATTAAGATGGCAAACAAATGAAGGTGTTACAATTCAAGAACTGCAGACGTTTCACTGACAATGAAGATAGGCAGAAAACAGAGACTTCATTAAGAAAAACGGCAATTTTTGAAATGCAAGAAATTTCAAAATAAGTTGTCTACCCAACCAGGTATAATAAAAAGCATATTACTGAACAGTATATTAGACAAACACTTCTCTAGAACAGAACACAAAATACACAGAAACAATCTGTAAAAGCAAAGTTGAATAATAAAGTTCCAAAGTAGAAGATTTTATACAATACTCAGGAGATATTCAGAGAAAAACAGTTTTTTTTAATGGTTGAAAATTCCCATTAAATGTATTGCAGAATAAACAAACATAAGAATAAATCCACACAATATAGCTCATATATATATATATATATATATATATATATATATACACACAAAACATCAAAAGAAAACCAAAAGGAAGAGAGATTAAATGGGAAGGAACAGAAATCAGTTGGCAACAGTTCCTTACTGGCAAAATTGGATTTGTAAATAAAGTAGACCTAAATAGCTGAAGAAAATGAACCTTGGGGATAAACTCTGAAAGCCATTAACAAGTGATGATGAAATTAAAGAATTTAAGGGAACAAGGTTTCAATAACTTCACCAGTGCACACGCTCACTTGAGAACTACCATCAATGCTGGCAAAGAAGAAAATTGATCCTAGAGGAAATGATAGAATGTCAAGGGAACAGATATTAGTAAGCCAAATTGATTTATCTAAATACATTTTAATTAATGTTAAGACTTTTCAACTGGAGTAGTACTACTCCCTTGGAAAGCATTTGCAAAATGTGTTAGTTGTCACAGTACTAGTCAGGTTCTATTGGCAATTAGTAACTACAGTGTGCAGTGCACCTCTGGGCGAGCAGTGTTCCTTCCCAAATGCGTGTGATGCTCCTCCTGAGAAACGCTGCTGTAAGTAATAATAGTTACCACAAACAAAACGACACGAATTCACCTTGTTAATAACAAATTGGAGGTGAAATTCCCAAGTAGGCAGTGCGTAGGGAGGAAAAAGTAGAGGGTACGTCTCACTCACTTTCTTCAGCCAGACACAAGACCCGAAAATTCTTTCCACTCCTGGTTCCAGTGCCAGGTCAGCTGGATCCAGGACAGAAATCTCACCGGTGGCTGAGGAGCGCTGCTTGGTCCTGGTGACAGGGAGAGGAGTGCGAAGCCAGGAGGGAGACACAGTCTTCCCGGGTCGCACCCACAGGGACCAAGTGAGGCCTCCCCACAACATACTCATTTGCTGAAGTTTACAGTGCCCCCAAGATCCAACCTGTTCCGCACACAGGAGGCTTTTGTGGACAGCTAAGCTGAAACAGGGCTTTTATCGCTCTGATTAGCAAAGCCAAAGTACAGAAGATCTATATACATGTGCCTTCCAGCTTTGAGAACATCCACATTTTGCAACCCAAGTAAATTGGAGGAGTGTCATGCCCAAGAGGCAGGAAATGGATTTAGAAAAAAGACAGGGGGATAACATGGCCAGGAATGAGTGCACTCTGGGTTTCCCAAGTTCAGGAGAAGAGAAGCTGGGGACAGACAGGCGGTGAGGGTGTTCAGATAATGACAGCGGTGGATCCTGCTAACGCATGTTTTTGTTTTTATCTTTACTCTGTAATTTAATATTTCCAAAGATGATGTATTATCAGAAACAAATATTAAAACTGATGTTTAATACTCTGTGTACAGGATAATTATACCCACATAATCAACTTGCGACATTCCAGAGTGCTCAGCAACGAGAAGGACAAAAATTTTGGGCAGTAATTTGTAATCAAAAAATAAAGTGTACATAATAAAAGTTATAAAATTGTAAAGGCATAAAACTGTACTACATGAATGGTAAGAAATTCCAAATTTCTGAATTAGCAGTCAGAAAATATCATTTCTTTCCATAATATTTTACATTAAATGCCATCTTATTTATAGTTCTGAAAGGATTTCAGCCAAGCACAACATTTTGTTTTTTTTTTTTTTTGGTGGTACTGGGGATCGAACTCAGGACCCTGAGCTTGCTAGGCAGGTGCTTATTCCACTGAGCTATATCCCCAGCCCCTACTGAAAGGATTTCAGGTAGAGTTAGGAGATAAGCTTTTAAAGTTCCCACTTGCTCTGTTGTGTCTTTGCTTTGATTTTGCACCATGTACAGTGCAGCTGTTACAGTTCTCACAAAATTGATAGCCTACAGCAACTCTGGAACCAGAGCTCTGAAATCCAGGTTTCCACTGAGGCGTTCTCCTTCGGAAGAGTCCAGAGAAGGATCTGTTCTTGTCCCTTGTAGCTTCAGGTTGCCTCACCCGTTGCTTGGCTTATTGCTGTGCATCTCCACTTTGCCCCACTGGCCTTCATCGTATGTGTCTCCTACATTTCTCTTCAGAGGTATTTGTCACTGGATGTAGGATCTATCTGGATCATCCAAGATGTCCTCATTTCACAATCTTTAATAAAACTGAATCTGCAATATCTGCTTTCCTCATGAGGATAGCTTCTGGAATGTAAACAAATCAACATACCACTGATAACACCCTCCAGCTTTTCAGTACTGCGGTTGAACCTAGGGTCTCACAAAATGCTCGGATTACATCTGGCTCCATTTTATAATAACCACGCAGTACTGTGCTTCTAGGTGCCCTAACTCCAGTAGGAGTTAAATATTCCCCGGTCATGTAACCATGGCCAATATGATCATTCTACCCTTCCCACCCCTGTGAAGGATTCACATGGAAAAGCGAGCCCATGTTTGGAGCTACTGTTCTATGCCATCCATAGCAGAGAGAGCTAATGCTGCAAAATAAAAATAAAAAAGCTAGAAAAATCATTGAGATATTCTCAGCACAGAAGCCTACTGTCACACCCATTGCTGAATAAATAGCTTTATTTTGACAATATTTATTATGAATATTTTCCCAAATTTTACAACAGAGATATGTTTAATTCTAGGTTATTATGATTGATACATTAAATAATTATAGTAGAGTTTTAATCCATAAATAGGTTGTTATGGTTGTAAATTTTGTCAACTGTTTAGATAAGTATTTCTAGGTTAATTATAAAATAAATGCATTTAGTTTCCTAAATATAGGAATAACCTTAAGAATATAGAGTTAGACTAAAAAAAGGAAATGATTAAGCTAAGTCAATAACACTACCATAAAATGATCTGTGTTACATAATTCAATCAGCACCATGGTATTTATATTCACACTAGAATTCATATAAGTAAAATTAAAATAAAGCAGAACAATGGATTATATAATAAACAACTGAACAAAATAAGTTCATTTGCCTTCCAGGTTGCTATGTGATCTATAGACCAAAACACGGATGCACAAAAACACCCCAGTGTAAGTAGATGAAACATGAGTTTACCAGAATATTTAGTAGAATTAAATATATCTGATGCCTAAGGAAATGTCACTGAGTAGAGTGTGTGCAGTCTGAAATGGATTTTCAGTAAATTTTCTCTCATTTCTGGAAGAGGTAGCAAGTGAGGTAAAGAATGGAAAATACAGGGCAACGCACAGACTTCTTATTGCCCATCACACAAAGTTAACTGTCATTTCAGCAGAAGCATGGATTAATGTGTAACTTACAGTGGTCTGACATGTTCATCCATCTTCAACTGTCCTGCAGGCCTGAGGTACTCCAAGTGGGAGATCTCCTGGGAACTGTGCAACTGTCTGATGAACAAAGACGCCCCGCCCACAGAGCAGCCGACCACCACCATGGGCAAAGCAAACAAACACAAGTAAATCAGAGCATGATGAAAAGGATCGTGTAGATGTTCTAGACTGCTTTTGTGAGCTTCCTTTCAATGTCGACATTGGACTGTGTTTACTGGAGTGATAGAGTGAAAATTTCCACCTTGCTCCTTCTGTGTCCAAAGAAAAAGTTTATAACAAGAATGAAAGCACAGTTTGAAGAGGAATTCGTTTTTAAAAACCCCTCATCCTCTCCCCTCATTTGTTTTCTGTTTTGTAGGGTTGAAAGATAAGCTGAAATTTTATTTTATTTGATACCATTTCTTCTTGAAGATATTAAAGGTAATTTTTTAAAAATAGCATGAAATGAGTTTTGCTCCAATATCCTGCAGCAGACACTGCATTAATGGTAAAAACAGATCTGGTCACACTTCCTAACGTGGCACCTTCTGGCTGCATAATGAACGTGGACTCTTGATTCTCTCTGAGTGTCCCAGACTTCACAGGTTCCACCTTGTTTCCTGTGATACTGAAACAGTCCTGCATGAATGCACTCAGTAGCAGTTTTGCCTACAAGCTTCCAATCAGTGTATTCTGCACATTCGTATTAATTAAGGCTATGCTTATTTGGTGCTAGGCATTTAATGCTTTATGTATAAAAGTCTCAAAGTCAGCAGCCATAATGAATTCCATTCAGAGATGTAGAATTGGAAAGAGAAAGATGCTCACTCTTGCAGGAGACAATGCAAAATGAACTTCACACCTACAACTTTCCTTGAAACCTTTAAAAAATGGAGGCGTCAGAGCAAACAACTATCCCCAAGTCTGAAAGAAACAGATGTTGCAAGGAGAGAGCTGGCACCTCTGCATGTATGGCACACACAGCACTGAAGGCCACGTGAGCTGCTGTGAAGATCCAGATAGAAGCACATAACAGATTGCTGAAGGCCAAGCGTGGCTCCCTGTGAGACTTGGAAACCCGGGTGACCATAGCCTAGGAGGCTTTACATCCATCCACCAGATTTTCCTCTAGGAAAACTGTAGAGAAGATGAGGAAGAATCTTAGGAATCTAAGTGTGGGAAGAAAATAGTAGCTTCATTTTGACCTCTGGGCAGACCCACGGTGCTGTTCCACTGAACCCGGAGGTGTCATAAAACAGCCCCAGGTGTTCCCTTCCACCCAGTGCACATATCCTGGATGTCTCTGGGATTGCGAGTGCAGTGGATTTCACTCCACTGATTAGGTTAGTTCCTGTGGCCCCCTTAACATGAAATCACAGGCATAATGTGTTCAAGTCTGACCTAATCACCATACTCTTTGCGAGCAAAGCATGTCTCTGCTCTGAGAAATTCAGTGTGATTTGCCACATAGGCTTGACAGATATGTGGAATCTCATGGAGAGGATGCTGTTATCTTCAAAGAGCTGAGGAGAACCCTGCATCCCTGAAAGCTCATGAGCAAAGGCGTCACTAGTATCCCAACCAAATGAACATAGTAATAGGTTCTCCCTTTGAGCCTCTGATGGAACTCAGTCTGGCAAATGTGATTTCAACATTGTGATCCCTGGAGTGGAGAACTAGAGGCACCATGCCATGCTGACCTCTTCAGGCTGTGAGAGGCTTTATTTGCTGTTTTCAAGTATGAAATTTGCAATAATTCACTTTGCATCTATGCCTACATAAAATAGGATATGCAACAATGGAACAAACCGTCATGTTTGAAAAGAAAGGCAACAGAAACTCTGCCATGAAAGCTTTTCAGCAACTGAGGGAGGGCTGTAGAACAAAACTAACGTTTAAAGAAAACAACGAGGAATGACTTTTGGTTGCAGTCCTACTTGTAGATGGGACAGCATCCTTTGTGAAGGCCATGCGTCTGCCCGGGTTCACAGCCCCTGTCCTGTGGAGGGCAGGTGCTGCTTCCCCATTCTCAGGAGTCTAGCAAGTAGAGAGTCAAAAACAGTCAGCTCCCTGACAATCTTCTAGGGAGCCACGGACAGGGGAAATGCAAGATAGGAGATCCAAACCCAGAAGAGGAATAGGCATTAGAAAAACCACTCTTAAAAATAGAGTACACCCTCCCAATCCACTACACGAGAAGAATTGGAAGGCTCTACTGCCATGAGAGTAACCACAGAAACCACAACCACACCCACAACCCTACCCCACATAGATGAATGCAAATCACACAACCCACCCCACGCAGATGAACACAAGCCCTGCATGAAGTCTATGCACCTCACTCTTTACTACCCTATATACAATCTGCAGATTTCAACAATGAATGAAGAGACATTTTAAAAAGTCTTCATTCACACTGTTAAAAATTGACTGTGTAATTATCATTCTAAATTTAGGTATTTGTGAAAATTTCGAAAGTCTCACAGTTAAGCAGAATAAATTTACTTAGAAGAAACCAGTAGAACATGTGTATTTGATGATCTTATTCTGGAGTCTTTAACCAAACTAGACTTACTGATTAAATTAAAAGTGCAGGGGTGCAACACAACTCATGATACCTCAAGTCTGCCAACTTTTAGAAATAGTTTCTTTAATATGGAACTAATATTAAGGGGGATGCCAGAGAAAATAAACTATCAATAAGGACAAAAAGATTACAGAAAAATAGATAAAAGTCAGCTCAGTTTAAGAATAAATCTCATAGGTTACTCTACAGCTGAATGACAAGTACACTTCTGGGGAAAGCCAAAGATGTGTTGGACTTTAACCTCAGCAAGGTTTCATTCAGATCCTTCTTAACCACCAATGCAATAGTGTGTGAGGGAGAATTTGGTATAGATAATATCATTAGCTCAGATTCACTTGCAAAATGTCTGAATAAAAAAGATAAATATCAGGTTTTTTCGTCTGAATTACATATAGAGATGGCTACTTTGGTTTGAAAATGTTTTGAAAGAAAATGAGTTGGAAGGCCTCCATTAAGTAATAAACAACCTACCAACAAAGGGCAGCAGTAGGATTGTCAACAGGCTGCCTGGGAGTGAACAGAATTTTCTCAGACTGAAGGAAAGTCTTTCTTAATTATGAATAATAAAAATTTAATAAATTCAAATAAAAAGAAATGACATTTAGGGCCCTTACATTGATAAGCTAGACTCTTTTCAGAAACACATACAAGAATTTTTGGGTTAACTCTACTGAAAGCAAAGTTATGGACACATGGATTGATGAAATTTTAGTAAACATACTGCCTATCACACACAGCATTTGCCTTGAATTTTAAACCTATATTGCAAACTTTAAGTCAAACATTTTCATGTTCCTGTGCATATTCTGTCTGCCAATTTACTGGAGGGCTGGTCTACGGTTTGGCATGTTTTTGTTCTGCTATGTAACATTCACATAATTAAAATATCATTTTAAAGAAAAATATAAAATGTTTTGACATTCAACAACTTTCCAGACAGTCTACAGTACAATGTAATCTTTATTCTTATTGACAATTTTTCACCTATTCAATATTTAATATTATTTAGACAAAATAGGAATCTTTAAATTTATTTAAATTTCTTTGGACAAGGAGAGCTTTAAATATATAGAAACTAAAGTAATTTAATGTGACAGGATATATGTGAATACTCATTATTTGCATGTTAAAAAGATTAAACAAGTCTAGCTTAATATTCCAAATTCAGATCTGTGGATTTTTAAAAAGCAATATTTGTAGTCAAAGGAAAAGTATTATCTTATGTTTAAGTTTTTAAATATAGGTAAAGAATGGCATATTTAGTGTTTATAGGTTATATCACTATAACAGTAAAACTGGAAAATGTGTTTGTAAATTATTTCATTTTACAATGATTCTTTGATACTCAACCGTTTTGAAATTCATTGAATTTGTTAGTCACCTCATTTTGATATGAAGAATTGTCCCAGTTCTTCTCTTTGTTTGGCAGTGGATTTTGTCGATGTCCACTGTTTCATGCCTTGCTACTGTTTCCAGCCAAAATGATTTCCTTGGCGTTCAGTTTTGGTTTTCCTTGCCCCTCCTGCAACCAGTTAATGATGAATACCAAGGCACCACTGCATTTGTTTTATCCATTCCAGCATCTAAAGATTAGCAATGTCTTCCAAAGACAGTGGGCAGCTAAAAGTAGTCTTCATAAATCTACTTTTACAGTGTCACCAAAGTTCTAGTAGCATAGACAAAATGTTCATATATATCGTGAAAATGAATAGAAAACTGGTACTAGACATAAGTCATTCAAGAGGCTGCTAAATGACTACAGAAAATTTCTGATGCTTTACAATTTAAAAAAGAGAAACTTACAGATATTATTTCCCCATTTCTCTTCTCCAGATAAAACTCAGGGCAAAATATACAAGGGAGTCACAAGACTAATTTCAATAGTTTACTAAAGCCTTAGTTTTGAAAAGCCATGAGAAAGAAAGATAGTGTTTTAATGGAAGTTCTTTACACAATACTTATCAATTGCCTTTTATAGTTAAACAATACTAGGTAGAAATGCAATATTTAGCATTAAAAGATAAAGTGTATGTTTGGTATTTCCATGGTAGAAATCTTCTTCATTACTTATTAATTCACCTGTTATCTGGAAACAGAGTACGTTTCAGAATTGATTTTTTTAATGTAAAACAATGAACATTCCCCTCAGAATTTTCTCTCTCCCCTCTTAAACATATAGGCTCTCTTCCTGTTGTAGAAGTCTGACTGAATTTTCCTACATTATAAGGTTTTTTGCCATCATCTATCTTCTTCAAACTTTGATGCTGTGTGTTTCTGATTAATGACTGCCTTATTCACACATAACAGAACCTGTCATTCCAACCTTGCTCAAGTTTTTCCAGGAAAATGTTCACAGTGACATTTTTTACATAACTTACAGATTGATTGACACAGACACCCAGACTGTATGTTGCTTCTATTTTCATATTTATAATGATAGCCTATGATTATTTTATGATATCTTTTACCAACACAATCCTTGGAACAACTTAAGTTTTATGATTTTTTTTCTCCAGGTGTATTTCCTTGGATATTTTCATAGAACTTTATTTGATAGCACACTAAGAGAAATATTAAACACAGCTTTTGTTTGTATAACTCGTCACAATTACCTATTTGTATAACTCCATGAGTCATCAGTGTGAAGAAAGGGCATCATGCACTCATATTTTGTGTACATTTATGAAATTATGCATACCTCATTCACACACAGTCATACACAAAGGTGCTTAGATCTTACTTTTACTGAAACCTAAAGCTAAGGTGGATTTTCACAGATAGTTGGAAAAAAATACTATTAAGCAAGAGGTTTGTGATTTCTCTTTCATGATTCCCAATTGGAAACTTATGAAAGTATAAATATTAAGAGAGCAGTAAAATCAGAGATTTGGACCCTAATGAATTACAGGTTAGGTAGCTTTTGTCCCATGAGTTCGATAAACAAACCCTTGGATTCAAATTGTTGATCGGAACATCTCTCTCTTGCCTCTGCAATGTGTTGTGATGTATGTAGAATTTATTCTAATCATGATGGGGTACCATGAGAATCTGGATCAGGAAAGAGTGAGTGGAATTACCTGCCCATTAAGACAGATGTTGTTGACAATCATGTTCTCCAGTCTAGTCAAGCATTTCCAGTAGGCCCATATTTCTCTAGGAGCAATTGAATGCTCTCTGTGCAAAGAGGGGTAAATGTACCAAGGAGGGGGACCTGGAAATGTTCTTAAAATGGTTTGTCCATATCATGTGCTATTTCAGTCTTCATAACAGCCACATATGTATATACACAACTGCGAGTACACAGAATCAGCAGTTTGCTAAACAGAAACGCTGTGTCCTACCAAGGGTTTATGCATCACAATTAGCCTTGAAAAATACTAGTGAGAGAGCAGTCATATATAGACAATATTTGGACTGGAGAATTTCTTAAAAAATGATTAAGATATAGTGTGTCTCCCATTAGATTATGCAAGTGTTTTGCAATGTAGCAAAAAATTTGACTGCTATATTTTTGCTCAAGAAATACAAGTTATAAGGGCTTGTGGTATAGTTCAATGGTAGAGTGCTTGCCCAACATTACTGAATTCCTTGAGGCTATATACATATGTATATATGTATACACATATGTATATATAATGTATGTATATATGCATGTATCAAACAACACAACGAAGTGCTGTTTTTTACTTTGCTCGATTGTGTGGTTCTTCAACTTGTTTTATTTTTTTGAGGGCCCTGATTTCCACAATGAACATATTATACTTTTCTATAATTTGACAAATTGACTGTGTAGAGATGTATTTATGTTCATGCAGCACTGTCACCCTCTGTTCCTCATGATGTGGCGTAGTGAGTTGTTGCTGTTGGTTGTAGCACATGCTGAATGACAGGAGAACAGAACCATCCACGTGGTTGTGGGCAGCAACAGAAAAACCCTCCACTTCAACAGTGGCCTGAGAGACACAGTTTTTTGCCCTAAGCAGCTCTTTGGTTGATTCTTTTTATAATAAAAAAGGGAAACTGTAAGATTTGCCACAACTTTTATTTTAAATTATGAAATTACATTAAATAATTTTCCTTTTCAAAGGAAATATTAATCCAACGCTTTCTGATTTTAGAGAAGAGATGGAGACAATTTAAACTAGTTGGTGGAAGTTGAACAAGGCAACTGCTGAACTGGTTGGAAACAAATAACAGAATGAGGTAAACTCTTGATGTCTTTTGCCTGTTTTAGGTTGGTGTCTAGCACTTAAGCTGAGTAAATATTATTTGAATAAATGAATAAGATTAAATTTGTGAAGCAAAAGACACATTAGATTAGAAAATCTTTCCTAAGTGAGCTAAAGCAGTTTTGTTTTCATTGCTAGTGAATACTACTCTGGCCCTTGTGGAAAATATATAGACATAATTTTGGGGGATTAGTGAATATTTATTGAGGAATACTAGGAAGCTGATCAAAATCCTCACCAAAGGAAAACAAATTCATGTACTTCCTACCTAAATGTGTTTGGTAACACTAGCAATAGAATAATTAGCTTAAGTTTCAATAAGTGATTTAATTGAATGTTCCATGACATCCTATGGCAAAATAATGAACTATATTATAATATATATTTCAACAATTTGTAATATACAGTGACACCATAATATAGAACCCTTAAAAAGTGTTCTATAAAAGCAATCTTTGGGGCTACCAAATTTGAAAATCTTGACCAGTAAGGAGAAGTTATAAGCATCATATTCATACATGATACAAAAAAACACTGAAGTATATAATTTCAGGAAAAATTATATCATAACTCCAGAGCAAACCATTATGTTAGAGCAGGATTTTGAAATGTGTGCATGATTTTGGCAAAAAGCAGGAGGTTTAAATGGACTGTAACATGGGTGACGTGGACTACAGGGAAGAACAGACTGTGGGGTTATCTGTGACAGTGGCCTTGGTTTTTTCCACGTTAATGAGCTGTCTTTTCATTGGTGTATTTAGACCATTCATGTTTATAGTGATTATTGATATAGCTGGATTAATATCTGCATTTGTTAGGGTCTCCTAGACAGACAGAATGAATAGAATATATATGTTAAATTACAAAATTATATGTGATCTATCATAAAACTATAAAAGGCAAATTGTTAGATAGGTGTACAGGATTAGAGGTAAGATGGTCCACAGTGGCTGGCTGAATGCTGGAGAGCTCCTAGAGGGACACTCAGCCGAAGAACCTGGAAGGTGCAGATGTAGAGGCACCAAGAAAATAGCCACAGACAGACGCCGGAGGCCTAGGCCTCCCTGGACAGTCATGAATGTGATTCTATGGCAAAGAGTAAAAGGTCTGGAGCTGGATGTCCGTGGGTGAGGCCGATAGGAGAAGCCACCAGCACAGAATGGAGAATTGTAAGCAGTAGCTAACTTCTTCTTTCCCTTTTGTCCAAACCAGGCCATAAGACTTCTCGACAGAGCCCCGTACAGTCAGTCAGAGCTGGCTGTCTGCCCTCAGGTTGCTGGCCCAGTGCTATTCATCTCTGCAAACAATGCAGACACACCCAGCACTTCGCTTATTAATCTGGGAGGCATGTTTTGATGCAGTCAAGAAGTGCCTGTTGACTGTGTTGAAGGTCTACCTTTTCTCTGAGCTTTTATTTTTATTAGTATGTGTTCACAGTATAATGATTGTATTTATTGTGAGGCTGTATTTATTGGCACAGCCTCTCAATTCTCGCAAATCCCACCCTTCTTATTTCTCCCTGTTCCCTCTAACTCTTGCTCCCTTCGCATTTACAAAAGCTCTATTTCCATTTGATTTCAATTATTTTTTCCATCTCTTCTTCTTCCCTTCCAACACCTGCTTGCTGTCTCTCCCCCAATTAGAGAAAGACCTCTCTACTTCCTACTATCTGTTGTTTGCCATTCACTTATATTTTGAATTTCTTACATGAAAGAAAGCATATGATATTTAAGTTTGTGTGTCTGATTTATTTCACTTAACATTACAGTCTTGAGGTGCAACCAGTCACACAAAAATGTCCCAAGTTTATCCTTCTTTATGGTACAGTAGCACTGCATTATGCATAAATATCACATTTTATCTGTTCAATTTTTGATTGGCATATAGGCTCTTCCCAAGATTTACTATCCTAAATTGTGTTGCAATCAACATGTTCATGCATGTATTACTGTGATATGATGACTTTGACTCTTTTGGGGAAGATAACTAGGAAAGGAATAGCTGGGTCAGATTTCTGAGCAGAATCCCACCAGCACAAGAAAAAATGCCAAGAATCAAAAAGGGGATCACATCAAATTAAAAAGCTTCTCCACAGCAAAGGAAACTACCAACTACAGGATAAAGAGACAATTTACAAATGGGAAAAATTTTTGCCAGCTATTTCTCAGAGAATGAACATCTAGAATAAGTAAAGAACTCAAAAAATTAGACAGCCCCAGAATAAATGAATAAAACTTGGCCAGCAAAATGAATAGGCACTTCTTAGAAGAAGTACAGATGGCCAATAAATACATGAAAATACTCAACAGCGCTGGCCATTAGAAAAATGCCAATTAAAACAACACTGAGATTTCATCTTACCACAGAAAGAATGGCCATCATCAAGAAATCAAGTAACAATAAACACTGGTGAAGCTGCAGGGAAGCCACTATAGAAATCAGTGAGAAGACTAATTTTTTATACTGTTTTATTCATTTCCTTTGCTTTTTGATCTTCCCCTACCCTTCCACATTTTATAGTTCTAATAGAATGTTTTATATTATTTCATTCAATTTTTTTCTGAACATATCATTTATACTTATTTTATTTTTATTTATTTATTAATTTTAATTTTTTTTATTTAAAAAAAATACAAGTG